>ML800345.1:228001-242905 GCA_009831015.1 Picea engelmannii | reverse complement strand
AATTTCCATCTATTCGTTAAAAGGAAAGGCATCAATGAGGTGGGATCAATTTCTGCAAGTGTAACACAATGATGAAAAGAAGGTCACTTGGAGAGATTTTAATAGGTATTTCCAAAATAAATACTTAACCAAGAGGTTTTGTTACAAGAAAATGGATTTCTTTGAACTCAAGCTTGGAGTTATGACGATAGATGAATACGAAAGAAGATTTTTAGAATTCCTAAAATATGTTCCTTTCATCAAGGATGAACAAGTGAAGATTCAATGGTATATGAGTGGGATACCCTTATTTATCAGTGACAAGATACATTATCATGATCCAAAGACAATGGTGGAAACTACAAGGAGAGATAAATGTATTTATGATCAACAAAATGGAAGATTGACTTTCCAAAAGGGTTGGGATGAAAAGATGAAGAGAAAGGTGGAACAAAGGAAGAAAGGGACTAAGGCATCATTTTTCAGAAACACTGCATAGGGACATCCAACTCCCAAAGAGCCTAGAATGACTGAGTCAGTGGGATAGAGACCAAGGCTGCAACCTATTCAATGTTGGGGTTGTGGCGAAGATCATATGTTTAGATATTTCCCACAAAGACTCAGTGAAAAAGTGAGGAATGCACACAGTGTACGACAACCTATGACAATTGAATACATGGGTGGAAGTCTACCTAGGATTTATGCAATGTTGGATAACAAGCAAGATGAGTTCTACTTGCACATGATCAAGGTGGACGGTAAGATTAACAAACAAACTATTTATATTTTAATTGACTCAAGAGATAGTCATAGTTATCTAGATCCTAAAATAGTGGAAATATTCCAATTGTCAAGAAGAAAGCTTGGAAAACCTTGGTTGGTGAATTTAGCTACAGAAGAAAAAAGGAAATTTAATGAAATGGTCAAGGCATGTCCAATGGAAATGAATGGACTGCGCCCAAAAGCTTATTTGAATATTATACCTTTGGGATCATATGATTTCCTCATTGGTATGGATTGGTTGGAGCATCATCATGTTGTTTTAGATTGTTACAATAAAGAATTTAATTACTTGGATCAGGAAGGGAACTTAAGATTAGTTCAAGGAATTCCAAGACCTATGACTATGAAAGAAATTTCAACCTCTCAATTGAAGAAAATTTACAGGAAAGGATATAAAGTATTTGCAGCGCACATGGGGGAGGTACTCTTGTATAAAGTGCCAAGTGTTGAAGACTACACAGTAATAAAGGAATTTTAGGATGTCTTTAAAGAGATATCGGTATTTACTCCAAAATGAGATTTTTATTTCTCTATAAATCTAATGGTTGGAGAAGCACCTATATCCAAGACTGCATATAGGATGAGTATGTCAGAGCTGAAGGAGTTACAGATGCAAATTGAATATCTTCGGAAGAAGGGGTATATAGGCCCAAGTGTGTCACCTTGGGGTGTACCAATATTGTTTGTAAAGAATAAAAATGGTATGCTAAGACTTTGTATCGATTCCAGGAAGTTGAATAAAGTGATAGTAAAGAACATGTATATGTTTCCAAGGATAGATGACCTCTTTCATCATCTACAAGGTGTGCAAATAATTTCAAATATTGATCTTAGATATAGATATCACCAAGTGAGAATAAAAGAGGAAGACATCAAGAAGACTTCCTTCAGAACAAGAATAAGGTATGGACATTACGAGTTCACAGTGGTCCCATTCGAGTTGTCGAATGCACCAGTTGTCTTCATCTGTTTAATGAATAGAGTTTTCAGAAGTTATTTAGATAAGTTTGTCATTATATTTTTGGAAAGTCTAAAGAAGAGAAAGAACAACACTTTAGGATGGTGTTACAGGTATTGATAGAGCATCGAATTTATGCAAAGTTGAGAAAGTGTTCATTCTATCAGAGGAAAATTCATTACTTGGGTCATATCATTTCAAAGGAAGGAATAATTGTGGACCCAACGAAGATAAAATACATTGAGGAATGGCCGACACCAAGAAATTTTACAGAGGTAAGGTCCTTTATGGGACTAGAAAGGTACTACATAAGGTTTATTGAAGGATTCTCAAAACTTGTGCACCAAGTCATGTCCTTGCAAAGGAAAGGTCTGTGATTTGATTGGACTCCAGATTGTGCAAGGAATTTTCAACACTTCAAAATTTTGTTGAAAAGTGAGCCAATTTTTAGAATTGGTGATTATGATGCAGACTTACTTGTGTACACGGATGCATGCAACAAGGAAGGACTCAGTGGATTCCTAAGTCAGAATGGACATGTGATGTGCTTCGAATAAAGGAAGTTGAAAGAGCATGAAATTCTCTATGCTACTCATGATTTGGAATTGGAAGCCATAGTGCATGCTTTGAAGATGTGGCGGAATTATCTTATGGGTAAAATATTTGAACTCAGAACAGACCATTGTAGTCTGAAGTATTTTTTTATACATCCAAGTTTAAATTCCAAACAAAGAAGGTGGTTATAGTTCCTAAGTGAGTATGGCTTTGACATAAATCATATCATTGGAAAAGAGAACAAGGTGGCTAACACACTCATTAGGAGGGTGCATGAGATGCATGCTACAACCGTTAGCATGTACCAATCATATTTGTGTGATAGTATTTTATAAGTTTCCAAATAAAATCTGCACTATGTGGACATAAAGGTGAACTTACAACAAGGTATGTCGCAACAAAAATTGGAAGGTTATGAGATCAAAGAAGATGGTATCCTCATGCATAAGTGCATATTATATATACCAAATGATCAGGAGATGAAAAGAATGATATTATCGTAGATGCACAAGGTTCCTTATGCTGGAAATCTAGGTTACCAGAAGACTATTGTTGCATTAAAAAATCGATACTATTGGCCAGGTATGAAAAACAAAGTTGTTGATTTTATATCCATATGTATCGAATGTTTGAAGGTCAAGGCTAAGCACATAAATCCAAATAGTTTTCTACAGCCTTTTCCCA
Source organism: Picea engelmannii (assembly GCA_009831015.1). NCBI lineage: Eukaryota > Viridiplantae > Streptophyta > Pinopsida > Pinales > Pinaceae > Picea > Picea engelmannii. Next base: position 239,946 of record ML800345.1, on the reverse strand, counting down.
TTCCTCGGTGGAAGTGGGAATTTATAACGATGGATTTTATAACTAGGTTTCCTAGAATTGCTAAGCAACATGGTTATATTATGGTGGTGGTGGAAAAGCTTACTAAAACTGCCCATTTTCTTCCTATGAAGTCAACACACAAGGAAACCAACATTTTTGAGATATACATGTGAGAAGTTCCTAAGTTTCATGGTGTACCAATGACAATTGTGTATGACATAGATTCCAAGTTCACCTTGAACTTTTGGAAATGATTGTTCAAAGGATTTGGGACAAATATGAGTTTCAACATATCATATCACCTCGATTTAGATGGACAAACATAAAGAGTAAATCGGATGATTGAAGATATTCTCAAGATGTATGTGATGGATAAACCATCAAAATGGGAAGACTACCTTCATTTCGTAGATTTTTCTTACAATAATGCATATCAAGCATCTTTAAATATGATCCCATTGGAAGCACTTTAAGGTAGAAGGTGAAAAACACCTTTGTGTTGGGATAATTGAGTTGACTGCGCAGTGGTTGGGACAAATATACTATGACATATGTACCTAATGTTAATCATTCCTAATCAATGTTAATCAGGTACATACTTCTTGATTGGAATGTGATTCAGGTGGAGGTAGAAGGAAATTTTCAAGTGCGATCGATTTTCATATTCGACTGGAAAGTCAAGTAGCTCTAAAATAAATCCATGGAGTTGGTAAAGGTCCAATGGATGTGGTACAGTTCTGAGGATAAAAATTGGGAGCATAAGGATGCTATGCGAGAAGAGTATCCTCATCTTTTTGAAAATTTTAAAATTTTTGAATGTATATGTGTATATAATGCACTAAGGAAAATGCATAAATAAGGGGGAGGGGAATGTAAAGTCCCTAATCCGAACCCCATTTCTAGTTGTGCTTATAGGCTGGTGAGCCATTTGGTTTTTATTTCACCCGAGCAATGCATAATGTAATGATCCATATACGCTGGTGATTCGTTCACAACAAGTGTAAATGTAATGTACATATAGGCTGGTGAGCCATTGGTACCAAGTTTTGGTATTACGCGCAGCTGCAGAGTGCATGAGGTTGGTTATCATAGAAAAGGTGTGCACATTTCATAGTGTTGCACATACTTGAGATAGTGTGTGTGGATTGCAGATCAGGGGAGTGTGTGCATATTCCACAATGTTGAGTGCACACAAGTAAGTGCATGACAATGATTGCGATGTATATATGTATGTATATGTTTTGAGGCCAGAGAGCTTGTCTGACTATTGGGATGCTAAGCCTAGACGCAAATAGGCCAATGTGCCTATTATTGTAATGTATTTCACACTCAAGTTATTAATATATTACATCGCTTCCCATAGACTGACTCAGATGAAAAGAGATGGGGGGTTGACTCCACTGAATAAGGGAAAAGGGGGGGAATTTTTAATAATATTTCTGAAAAAGTGTAACTTTACAGATATATTATTTATCTTATGTTCCCCAGGGTTGTGAACGGGTCATCAACTGGTAAAAGTTAATTATGAAGGTGACAAGTGTTGAGATGAAGGTATGTAAAATATGTTTCTAGCCTTAGTGTAATGGGAGGAGGTCACTCATCAAGAACAATTTTTTTTTTCAAATGGATTTCCTTTTTGAAGGAATATGTATTTTGTTGTAACTTATGGTCATTTTTCTTAACCCCGTGCTTGGGAAAAGTTTCGTATTATTGAAGAAGTGGGTTTTCAAGATTGTAGTTTTTCCAAGAGGTGGGTTATTAGGCCCATGTGCAATATCTCCAGGTGAGATATTGATTGGGAATTGTTACTTGGAGCACTGGGAATTAGTTGTAGTTCTATGAGACTTCCTGATTCAACCTATTGCTGAATCCCTAGAAGGGAAGTGGGGTAGTTGAAGGAATATTGAGCAGAGAAGGGACACACTTGTTGGGGTTAGACATGCACGTGGGGAATGAGGGTTGTAGACTAGTTGAAACAACTGACACCTTGGAATTAGAAATTTTCTTGTTTGCTTGACCATAGATTGGCACTGTGAATCCTTTTTCCCTAGTGGAGTTCGAGCCCCAACTCGGGGGTGACCTGTTGCTGAAAAATTATGAGAAACAACGTTTATGGCTAGGAGGAACATTTGAGGCACACACGTAGTTGGTGAATTTTCATAAAATATAATTATTCTTATGTGTTTGTTTGTTTACTTCGTGTTTATTCATTTACATATGTTATGATCTATTACTTGCATAGTGTTGCACATGATAATGATTGTTATTCTGTTAATGTTGTCTATTTTGTAAGTGAGATGTGAGTATTTAGCATAGTATTAGTATATATTTAGTATGCTAGTTGATGAGTAACTTCTATTAAGATAGTTATGGTAAATGTTCAATAGCTTCCTGAGTGAGGATACAAGTACCATGTGCACGTAAATTGATCTATGTGCATAAATGATTGGATTCGTTGTGTGCATTGGAATGTAGTCTGCACACATAGGAAAGAAAGACCTGCAAGTGGAATAAGAATAGTTATGTGTGTCCTGGTATTCAGATGATCCATATGGTTAGGTGCACAGTTTTAAGTCAAGTTACTTCTATTTTTATAATTTGTATAAACAAGATGGATTATGGTGTGGTGCAAACCAATTTGGGTTGTGCACATGTCCTTGAGTGATTCCACATAGTTTAATGTTAATCACGCACTAATTTTTTTTATGTTTCTATTCTTAGGAGTAAGATGGGAAATGCTACATTATAGTATCATATATGAAGTTGGAAGGATTTATGTGACGTGGCTCGGCCTGGGAGTCCGGGGATGTTACATGCCTCCATCAACAACCTGTCTTACAAAATGGTACTTGACATCAATATGCTTAGTATTACTGTGATAGGTTGGATTGGTGTCCAAAAGGATATCACTTTGACTATAAAATAATATATACACATGGTCCTACACTCTTACAAACTCGGCCAAAATACCCTTTAACCAGATTGCCTCTTTGCATGCATGTGAGACAACAATATATTTTGTCTTAGTAGTGGAAAAATAAATTGTTTCTTGAAGCTTTGACATCCAACTAATGGATCTTCCTGCAAGAGTAACGACATAACCTGAAGTAGACCTCCTTTTGTTCAATTAACCTACAAAATATGAATCAACATAACCACAGAATGTATCATTACAACCATCAAAGGTGATGCAATAATTGATTGTGCCTCTTATATACTGAAGCACCCATTTCAATGTTTCCCAATGCTCTCTACCTAGATTTTCCATGTATCTACTGAAAACACCAACTGCATGTGAAATATCCGGTCTAGTACATACCATCACACACATTAAACATCCTAGTGCATTTTCATAAGGTACACAAGACATATAATCCTTTTCTTATTTACTACTAGGACATTCACAGGTTTCACAACATTCATACCGAACTTCGTGAGTATTTTCTCCATATAATCTTATTGTGATAACCAAAGCTTTCCATTTTTCCTATTTTTGTGTATTTTCATACCCAAAATTCATTTGGTTGCACCTAGATCCTTCATATCAAAAGTCCTAGCCAACTGTGCCTTTAACTTATTGATCACATCCACAATTTTTCTTGAAACAAGCATATCATCAACATATAACATAAAGATAATGAATATGCCATTGAAACTTTTGAAGTAAACACAATTATCATACTCACTTCTATTACTACATCAAGCCATACAATGACTTCTTGAACTTGCAAACAAATTTTATCTTGCGAACTTGAACAAAACCTTTTAGTTGTTCCATATATATCTCCTCATCCAAATATCCTTGCAACAAAATTATTTTAACATCTAACCACTCCAACTCAATATCAAATAAATAAACTAGTAATACATAACATGAATAGAAACAATCTTAACAACTAGTGAAAATATTTCATGGAAATCAATACCTTACATTTAAGAATACCCCTTTGCAACAAGTGTAGATTTGTATTTTGTGTTTCTATAGTTAACACCCTTATTCAATTTGTAGACCCACTTGCATGCAACCACTCTTTTATCCTTAGGGAGTTCTACTAGGTCCCATGTTGTGTTCTTCTGCAAGGCATCCATTCTTCTTCCATTGTTATATTCCATTTGGAACTTTTAACATCATCCATTGCTTCTCGATAACAAGAAAGTTGGGCCCATAATTAGTATCCAATGCAAAAAATGAAACATAATCTTCATACCTATTGGTAGGATTTCTATCCCGTGTAGATATCCTCAAGGATGGTTGTGGTGTTTTCTCATATTCTTCTTCTTCAAAAGCTTCTTCTTTCTCTCTTGTTTCTGTAGATGGCTCAGTCTTCGATTTAATATCCTAATGTTGTGGTACTTTTTCTTGTTTCATTTCAACTTCTACAACATTTGATTTTATGAGACGTGATTCATCAAACACTACATCTATGCTAATGATAATTTTGTAGCCATTAGGATCCCACAATCTATATCCCTTAACTACATCATCATAACAAAAAAATGAACTTTTTTTAGTCACATGGAATATAAATTTGAATGCTAATATTTAGGAATCGGGGCATAAACATCACAATCAAATATTTTCAAATTTGAGTAATAAAAAATGTGACATGTCCATACGTCTTCGGGAATTTAAAAATCAATTGCAACTAATGGTGACTAGTTTACCAAATAGAAAGCAATAGTGACTGCTTCTTCCCACAACTCTTGTTGCAAATTGGCATTAGTGAGTATTCTCGTTTCTCTCTCTATAAGAGTCATGTTCATTTTTTCTACCACACCATTTTTTTTAGTATTCTCGTTTCTCTCTCTATAAGAGTCATGTTCATTTGTTCTACCACGCCATTTTTTCAAGGAGTGTATATCATCGTTTTGTGCCTTCTAATCCCAGCATCCTTGCAATATTTCTCAAATTCCAAGGAGGTGAAATCACCTCCGTTATTTTTTCTCAAACACTTTATTTCCCTACCACTTCTCTTTCCAACAAAAACTCTAAATTGTTTAAATACATTAAACACATCATATTTTGTCTTTATAACATAGACCCACACCTTTCTAGAGTAATCATCTATAAATGTTAGAGAGTATGATGATCCTCCAAAAGAAACGGTAGGGGATGGCCCCCACACATCTGAATGAATATAAGAAAGAACACTTTTACTTATATAACTACATGTTTTAAACTTTGTCTACACTGTGTCCCAAAATACAATGTTTGCATAAATTCAAGTTCAAGGATTTCAAATATCGAAGTAACTTGCATATTATCATAACCTTTATCCCTTTCTCGCTCATATGACCCATTCGTTGATGACATAAATGAGCACATTTATTTTCTTCTTATGATGCCATCACTACTTCACTTACTTGAGTGTTTCCTTCCATTTTGTAAAGGTTTCTAATCTTTGTATCCTTCATAACCACCAAGATTCCCCTGAACACTTTCAGTGCTCCACCTTGACCTGTAAACTCCAAAATCCAAAACTCCCAAAGAAATTAAGTTATTTTTAAGTTCAAGTACATGTCTAACCTCTGTTAGTTTTCTAACAATACCATCAAGCATTTTATTCTTAATTATCCCAACCTCGAGAGTCTTACAAGGAACATTGTTTCCCATGAGGTTAGTACCACCATCAACAACTTGATAAGAGGAAAATCAACTCCTTTGTGGACACATGTGATGTGAAGAAACAAAATCTAGTAATTGTTCTTCATGAAAATGTGAGACATTACAAATGGATTATACTTCATCAACCATACCTGAACTTTATTCAACTGGATTTGCTTCCTTACCAGAGTCTTCCTTGGGTTCTAGGTGTCTCTTCCAAAAATATTTCTTGAGATTACCTCATTTATTGCAGTAACAAAATTTTATCTTATTCTTCTTTCCCTTTGACTTGGATCTGGACGTACCTCTCAATTTCTCCCCTCTTTCTATTGATTGGCCTCTAAACACCATTGTTTATGGTGTGAAGGTTTCTATACTAGATTTCCTCCTCACCTCCTTAGACAACAAAACTCGCACTACAAAGTTATATTCAAGAGTATCAATTGTACTGAAGATAATGGAGGTGACTAAATGATCCCAAGACTCATACAATGAAAAAAACAATGTCACTATCGTATCTTTCTCATCAATTTTTACATCTGTACTAGATAATTGACATATGAGAGTATTAAATACATTCAAATGATCAACAATTTTGTTACCTTCTTTCATTTGTAGACTATACAGTTCCCTCTTCAAGTAGATTCGGTTGGTCATGGATTTCTTCATGTAAAAACTCTACATTATGCTCCATAGGCTTATTGTTCTTTCCTCTCCAATGATATTGAAAAGCACATCGTCCAAAAAAAATTGAATGGTGTTGAGACCCTTACACCAAGATCTTCCCATTCATCATCTGTCATACTCACTAACATCTTTCTCTTACCATCCAATGCTTTGTGCAATCCCTATTGCACCTTTAAATCCTGCACCTTAAACTTCCACAACTCGAGGTTGTTCTTTCCATTAAATTTCTCCACCTCAAACCTTGTGTTCGTCAATTTTCCATTCTCCATAGACTCCTCCTCAGCCCTAAAATTTTCAAGAAACCTTAATTTTCCATTCTCCATAGACTCCTCCTCTGGCTCTTCAAAGATCGACCCAAATGGATAACTGTAACAACCTCCTCGTTACGACAAGAACTCTGATAACAGGTGATTTTTTTTTTTTGTTTAAGGCGTGTGCGCGCGTGTAGAAGTAACATACACACTTGACTCTACGTCACTGCTCGACAACCAACAAGACGCAACCATGATGTTCATCACAAGAAGACGGAGGGCACACAATGGGTAACTGCAAGAAATGACGACCATAGACACAAGGCGCACAACGCAAACATTTAACGACATACTGGGTTAGGCCCAATACGAACACAAAGGGAAGGATCCATAGTAGTAGATCTTACTATTTATGCACAGGAAAGAAGGGCGTTTAATATTAGTTCTCTACTCCAGAGAGAAAGAAGGTCAGATAGGCTCCTGGCCAACTGCTCAGGCAGAAACTAGTAATCTCCATCAGGTGTGTTGCAAGAGTGGAAACCCTTCCTTTAAAGGGCCCGAGACTCTCGATACGGCACATGATCCTTTACACCAAAAATAATCACACACAGACTTATATACTGGGCTACAATGAGGTGTCTACATCCCGCCCGACACAAGAAACCACGCAAGGCAAGACCACCATGAACTACAAAAATCAAGGACCACCACTACCACTAGGGGAGACACAAGTCAGAAGGACTCTAACATCGACCAACCACTATGGAGACTCAATGACCTTAGTCATAGACCAATTACTCCGTTTGTTTTCCAATAAGTGACGCGTTACCCACCCCGTCTTAAACAAGGTACATTAATTAAGTGCAATCCCTGTTTACTGAATCATAATGATCTTACCATAACATCACCATAACATAACCATATCCTCACCTTCTACATCACATTAGCAGTGCAATTAAAATAAGGATGACTTTACCTTTTGTTGGATATGAATAACATTAGAACTACCCAAAAGCCTAACCATAAATAACCACGTATTTACCTTTATAAATAGAATAGTATTGTAATTTAAACTAAGAAAGGTTTTTCATTACAACATTGTAAATAACTAAAAATCGATGTTAACATAATAGTTTAAAATCAAATGGGAATCCATATTGTAATCGGGTGGTAGAGACTTTCTTAGCATTGTAAATTAAATTAATAAAGGCCTTTCATTACTAACATAAAACATCCCATTTTAATAATACACTAAAATTGCCATAAAGTAACCAATCATTACATTTCATGCTTCACCCTCAATTAAATTGTAATTAATAAAATCATTGCAATTACATAACAATTAAATAAAAACCAATTAAATAACAAATTGAATAACAATTAAACCAATATCATTACCTTTAAGCAATAATAACATTAGCATTACATTACCAGAAGCCTACACTCAGTATCACCTTGCATCTCTTATTAATCTCTAAACCTATAACAGCTTTAATATTAACCTTTCCCTAAGCATGAGCTTTAACTTGCAAAGATGGCAAATGATTAGAATATCCTTTAAGAAGTAATTTGTCTCTTATGAGGAACCAAGGTTACAAGGACCCAATATAATCACATAAATATCTAGTTTCTTAAGCAAGGAGCACTTAGAACAACATCAATCTAATTTTATAATCAAGGGACGTTAAGGCCATCAATAAGAAGGTCTGGATTTCGGCTTGCTAATAAAATAAAGGAAATAAAATCATTCATTCAAATGTCCAACCAACTAATCTGAATTGCAAATGAGCCATTTACTTCTATCATCAACTAGATGTTAGATACTATCAATTAATATCAAGACTTTTAATACAAGAACTTCAACAACAATTGACCTTCAATATCTAGCATTTAATAACAAGCACGCAATTCCCAGCTGTGACTCCCACTCCTAATTAATAACTTTGTCATTCATCTACCACCAGGGTTGCTGTCAGCAGTTCATTCGGGGACTCGCTGCTCTAAAATCCCTGTGTTAATATAAGATGTATTTCCTCCACAAAGTACCTTTAGTGAACGAGTAGGCATGCTTCCAAGCTATGTCATAACACATTTTCTCTCTTACACATGTGTTTTAGGTGTGGAGAAACATTGTACCCCTCTACATCCCTTGACATAATAATCCATTTTATAATTTATGTGCTTCAAGAAGGAAAATTCAAGTCATGAGTCACAAGCAATGTATAGAAAGCATATATCCTGCAATGGGTTTATCAGTAAAACTAATATTATACAAAATTGATAAAACCAAATCATAGTTCTGCTGCTAGTAGAACTCAAGGGTGATGGATTCTCTTTCCACGTTTTAGTAGTATAGCTTATGAAGAACTGACTGATTCTTATATTCTAGTATGGATCTCACAATTTGGTTAAAGAGGCAAAAGGTTTACTATGTCTTTTCGAGTTATTGATTTATTGCTTCAGAGTGCCTGGAATTACACAGTTATTGAAATTTCCAAAGATGCACGGTGGATTGTAGAAGTGCCTTCAATGGAAAAAAAATTAAAGTGAATACAAACAAATAACATGCACTGCCAAAAACAGTTGTTAGAAAACTATTCACAATGCTGAAACAAGTTTGCAAAAGATTCTACAGATCAGTGTCCTCAATATGCACACAATTTGTAATAGTATAGCTTAATTGAACACATCCACCGTGGATCAAAGTTTTTTTTTTTAATATCTCTCCATTCAGACTTTGTACTTACAAGAAGGCCCAATCACCATGTTCTAGAGGCCTTAGGAATAAATTTTAACCGCTATACTTTGATCCTCTCAGAAATAGAAGTTCAAAATTATCTCAAATTGCAACCAGCCTCCAGCATTAGTGCCATGGAATCCAAGGAGGCGCATCTGAGTTATCTAGGCACGGAGAGTGGAAAAAAAAAAATGCTGGGAAACTAAGCACACGACGCCCAACTTCCTCAGAGTGCACGCTCGAGCGTCACGCGTTTTATGCAAGGGGAAATCCCCAAATAAAGCTAGGGTTCCTGGCGTGCTCTCAGTACTGGTAACACTGGCAGCAGCTAAAAATTATAACGATGGGCTCACAGAAAGCTAGCACACCTGGTTTGACGAGACTCGCTGAGAGAGAAAGAACACAGAATGCAGAGAATGGTAACCAAAAGACACAGAGGTATACTACAGAAACGTCGATAACTTAATCTTAACCACACAGAGAAAAACTCCAGTTCGCTGAGGTAGACACGCTTAGGTGAAAAGTTGATTCTGAGGTTAATACGCCAAGGGAAAATTTCTAGTTGCAGATTTAAAACGTGAAGAGGAACAAGATTTAAAATGTGAAGAGGAACAAACTATAGCCAAGGTAGGATGAAAGGGAAAATTTAACGCAGAGAAATTTTCATAAAATCGCAGGATAAATTAACCAAAAGCGCAAAGAAATATCACAAAAACACAACAGGGAAATTTAACCCTAAACGCAGAGAGATTTTCATAAAATCGCAGGATAAATTTAACCAAAAACGCAGAGAAATATCACAATAACACAGCAGGAAAATTTAACCCTAAACGCAGAGAGATTTTCATAAAATCGCAGGATAAATTTAACCAAAAACACAGAGAAATATCACAATAACACAGCTGGGAAATTTAACCCTACACAATAGAGCAGCGTACCTTGCCTTATCGCCCACTTGATGATGACCGTGCGCTTCGCGTTGCTCCTTCTCCGTGCCGCTCCTGCTTCCCGGCCGTAGAGACTACACCGGTACCTCCCAGCCAAACGCTAGGGGTACTCTTCTTCCCCCTCAGCCCATCGAGCCGCAAAGGGGCCACACAATCCAGAAGGTCTACCTAGCTTCCCATATCGCCTCCAAGGCTGAGCTACCAATCTATACAACTGAGAAAATCCCAACTCCTCACAAGCAATCCGTCCAGTTTACAATTTCGGCAGCATCACAATACCTAATAGCTCCTCCCCTTTTTCCCCCTTCCCCCTTTCTTTTATGGAGTCTCAAACCCTAAATCATATTTCTTTTAAGTTTTCCCCCCCCTTTTTTTTCTTTTTTAAAAAAAAAACAAAAAAAAACTCAAAAAGGTAAAAGCGCTAAGCATCTTTTCATTTTATTTTTTTAAATTCATATATATATATTTTTTATACTCCCGCTTGTTAAATAATTTTATTACTATTGGTTCAATCTGAGTTTATGTATGAGTTTTAAGGAATATAGTTTAATCCCTTAAGCATTCAATTTATTCAGTAATGGTTATGCGTTCTTTCAATCAAAACTATGGCTTTTGGTATTCGTTTATTTATGAATTAGTTTAATTTTTGAAAAACTATTGCGTTCATAAGGGAGTTATGTTTTCAATAAGTTAATGAACTCTCATTGCAGGTTGTGGTTAAAGAAGGAGAGGCCTTCAATGAAATTTATTGTCTGAGTTAACTAAAACGTATCCGTTGATATATTGGTTGTAGTTGGATGAGGTTAACGCTAATGAATCCAAGAACTAGAGCTCAGGTACGTTCTAAAAATTGCATTCTCCTTGCACTTCATTGAGGTGCGAACTCTAGACTAAAATCTCATAATGATGTTTTGCTTAATTATTTTAATGGTTGTTAGGGTTAATTGTTATTACTAATGATATTTGGGTATAGGATTAGGTCAAGATTCATAGGAGCTATTTCATTTAGAATTAGGGTTAGGCTCTTTTTAGAGTTAGAGTTAGGGCCTTTTTCCTTAAGGTTAAACAAAATTTTTATCTTAGAGAAGATTTTTTTTCTTTTTTTTTTTTGACTTAAGTTTAGATTTTGAACTGGACGACGATTTTTTTAGGGGTGTCGTTTTAAGAATTTATTAAGGCGTTATTGTCTTAGGGCTATTTAGGTTTGTTTCCTTCATCCACATCAATGCGACGTGCCCTTCAGGACGCACCACGTGCTCCAAGGATGCCACTCGCCTCATTCGTTTCCTTTGTGCGACATGCCCTTCAGGATGCACCACGTGCTCCAAGGGTGCCACTCGCCTCTTGTGTTTCTTTAGTGCGACGTGCCCTTCAGGATGCACCACGTGCTCCAAGGGTGCCACTCGCCAACTGGACTGATTGGTAGACATCTATAATCCCTGGAGTCAACACTCTGCCAGGTGAACTTGTCGGAGACTAAGGGTTCTAAGGAATAAGGCCCCCGCCTTATTGCGCGCCCCTTAGAATCATCGTGAGCGACTGTCACAGTATGCCCTCACGGCATCGTGGATCCTCTCGAACTAGGTAATTGTTAACCTACAGTTCGAGCCACGACGAGAGTGTTAGTAGGCGGTGGCAGGGCTGCTGTCCACCCCTCTCCCTCAACCTCTCTGGAAATCGTGTGTGGCCCCTTTACTCCATATGTGAGTCTGGTCGGC
>ML800345.1:200963-220163 GCA_009831015.1 Picea engelmannii | reverse complement strand
AAGGTTTTTCCTAGGAACCATGTCAAAATCTTTTCTAAAGTCAACAAAACAACAAAAAATATTGGTTTTAGTATTGCGGAACTCCTCTGCAATGATCCTAAAGGTAACAAGATGGTCCACAGTTGAATGATATCTCCTAAACCTGACCTGGCCTTTAGCTCTTTTACCGTGACTTTCTAGCCAAATGCTAATCTTATTTTCCAAAATAATTCCATAAAGCTTGGCTAAAATCGGGCTAATCATAATGGTCCTATAATTAGAGGGAATGTTTTTATCCTCATTTTTAAAAATAGGAACAATGAGGCTTTGCGTCCAGGGTTTAGGGAAGCCCTGCTTGACTACTAAATTGAAGAGCTTGTGTATGTGAGGGATAAGGTTTGGCCCTCCGATTTTAAAAATTTCAGCTTGGTAACCTTTAATGTCCTTAACTTTTCCATTATTATCAATTAAATATAATAATAAAAATAATTAGAATGTTAATCATAGAATGTTTAGATATTTTATTTAAAATATGTATATTTTAAAAAAAATTATATGTTTTGTAAAAGAATTGGAATAATAATAATGGATCAATTCAATATAATAATGAAAAAAATTAAAATGTTAATCATAAAATGTTTGAATTAAAAAAAAATTATGTATATTTAAAAAAAAATTATATTGTTCTTAGAAAATTTGGAGTTTTGAAGTAAATTAATTTTGTTTTTAATAGAATTTGGATTTTTTTTAGGTAATAGAATTTGGATATTTTTTTTTAGGTAAAAAGAATAATTATTCAAATAGTTAAATTTAATCCTTTAACTTGGATTCTTGAGGTAGTGATCCACTACCGCATTCTATTTAATAAAGATTTCAAAATTAAATAAAAAATTAAAATTAAGAATTTTTTTAATCACTTTGGTATGATGGAAAGAGCTCTTGAGGTCATCTTTTCTTGGAAGGGATTGGAGCTTGGGGTTGGTTACAAACAAATAATCATGTATACGCATAATCCCTTCTTCAAGGTCTCTATTTAGCCAAGCACAAGGAAATTACAACCCTATTTATTCTATGAGATTCGAAAGACATTTTCTCACATCTCAGAAAGCACACAACCCCATAAGACATGAAACTCAAAAATATTTTCATAAGAATTTACTAGGAAATGGAAAGAGGAATGGACACACAAATCTATCATATGCTTAGGAAAAATGATAATCCAACAGATAAGCAAGCAAATAAAGGCACTCAACAAGAAAGAGGCACTCTATGTATCAATGACACATTTTTGCTAGTAACACCTCTCACTGTTCAACCTATGGTTCCTACATTTATTGTAACATCCCCTCCGAGTCATGCTACTCCATAAAAATAATAATTCCACACACACACACACACACACACATATAACTTTAAGTAGACAATTATATTCTGTAAATACACATATTCATGTGGAAATAAAAGTAAACATATACATGCAACATACATAGGAAAAACCTCATAAACATAATTACATGTATAAATACACAGCATGCAAACTAACACATAATTGATACTTATCTTTGATAGAATACCACCAACTGTGTGCAAACCTTCCACGATCCTCCCAGCCTTAGACCACGCTACTCAAAACTCTTAGCAGTGGGTCACCCCCCAGTTGGGACTAAACTCCACCTAGGTAAATGGATTTCTAAATAGGCTTACACAACACAAATAACAGGAAGGATTTCATCCCAGCTGCCCACTCAAACTAACAACCTATAGTCTCTCGTTCCCCACATGCTTGTCCCACCCCAGGAAATGTGCCCCTTCTCTTCTTAACAGTCCTTCAACTTCCCCACTTCCATTCCAAGGCTTCAACAATAGGTTGGACATGAAGTATTAGAGCATTGTAACTACAATTGGGATCCCTTAGGAAATCAATTTCCCAACGATTCTCTCACCTGGAGAGAGTTGGTCACAGGCCTACCAATTCGCCTCTTCAATCCATGGGCCTAAAAACCCACCTCTTCAATCAAGCTATTAAGTCAATGAGGTACAGGTTCAGGTGAATGCCACAATTGAATTCAGGTATGGAACAAGTGATGCCAGCAACCACATTCAGGTGAGGAAAAATATGACCTCAGGTAAGGTACAATATGACTCAGGTAAGGAACATGTGTGATGTGCCTAACAGAGAGGTACGATTACTACTTCGGGCCTGCATGCAAGAGGGAGAGCTCAAGTGATGGAGAGAATGAGCTACTGTGTGTGTGAATGGCTCAGTGAGTCCCAAATGGTCTAATTTTCCGCACCTTTATTTGCATGCGCCCTTGATGACACATGGCTCTCAAGGAGCTCGGTTCTCTCCATTTGTAATTCATTTTATTTTCCATAAGAACTTAGGATAAAATAATTATCCTCACCATAGTATTTAGGAATAATATTATAATAATCCCTCTAGCTTAGCCCCCTTTCTAGTCTCTTAGTCCCCCACCCCTTTCCCTTCCTAGTGGAGTTTAGTCCCCCATACTCTTTTATCGTGGTTAGTCTACATGCAACAATGATTTTTTTTTAATGATATGAGTGGTTAAATATACAGAAATAGACTCACTGGCCTTTAACATTTAGGCTCTCCATCCTAATAATCACATAAACCTTCTAGCCTATAATAACCTATCCCACTAGCCTATAAAACATATTCACATTTATAATATGGGGCTGGGTCTTTGGGGTGTTACATCCCCCTCCCCTTATTTATGCATTGTCCTCAGTGCAATATATATGCACATTTACCACCAAAATTTCAAAAAACTTAAAAAATATGCGAGTATTCTGCCCGCATAGCATCCTCATGCTCCCAAGTTGCATTCTCAGAACTGTAGCAGGTCCATTGGACCTTTAATAGCTCTATGAATCGATTCAAAATCTTATTGATCTTCCGGTCCAGTATGCACACCGAATGCACCTGAAAAGCACCTTCTTGCTCCACCTGAATCAAATTCCAATCAATGACATGATTAGCATAAAGTGTATAGTTTTTGAGCAATGATACATAGAATACATTATGAATAGACATTGATGCAGGTAATGCAAACATGTATGCTATAGGCCCAATCCTCTCCAGGATTTCAAATGATCCACAATAACAAGTTGCCAACTTTGAACAATTCCCCAACTTCAGGGAACTTCTGTTTTCCTTTACTTTCAAGAATACGTGGTCACCCACTTTAAATTCCATGTGAGTTCTTCCCTTATCAACATACATTTTCTTCCTTCCTTGAGAAACCTTTAAATTATGTTTTATTTTTAACATCTTCTCTTCCATTTCCCTGAGTAAACATGGTCCAACCACTGCTCTATCTGTTGGGCTATCCTAGTTTACAGGTTTGTGCACCTTCTGCCATAAAGTGTCTCAAATGGGCTCATCCTTAGAGATTCTTGGTACCCAATTGTATAAGAAAACTCTACCAAGTGTAGGTAGTCTTCCCATTTTTTATGGTTTATCCATCATGTACATTCTCAACATATCCTCAATCACTTGATTCACCCTCTCTGTTTGTCCATCAGATTCTGGATGATAAGCTATGCTAAAATTCAAATTCCTTCCAAACCCTTTAAATAATCCTTTCCAGAAATTTGATGTAAATTTTGGATCTCTGCCAGACACAATTTTCTTTGGTATACCATGTAGTCGAGAAGTTTCTCTCATATAAACATAAAAAAAAATCATTTCCTTGTGCGTGAGCTTCACTGGAATAAAATGGGAAGCTTTAGTAAGCTTGTCCACCACTACCATGATAGAATCATGTTGCTTGTTTGTTCTGGGTAGTTTGGTGGTGAAATCCATGGTTGCCACTTCCCATTTCCACTCACGAATGGGTAATGGTTCTAGCAAACCCGTTGGGTGTCTATGCTCAGCCTTGACCTTTTGACACTCCAAACATTTGGAAATCTACTTAGCAACTTCCTTCTCCATGCCTGGCCAATAATATTGGCTCTTGACAGCTACAATAGTTTTTTGATACCTTGGATGCCCAGCATAGGGTACATTATGCATTTCTCTGAATATCACATTTTTCAATTCCTGATAATTTGGTACATAAATTATGCCTTTATACATGAGAATTTTATCATTTCCCAGCTTGTAATCTTCAATTTTCTGCTACAAAATACCTTGTTGTAACTTTGTTACTTTTTCTATGTATTGCAAATTTAATTTTGTAGCCTCCAAGATTTTGTCTTTCAATTCTGATTGGTACATGCTAATTGATCCAAATTTATGCAGGAACACAAAAAAATACACACATAACCATGAATACAAAGATACAACAGAAATAACATTTCATTTCATTAATATCAAAGCACTAAAATTTGTTTACAGACATAATAAAAATAAACTAGCTAGGGCGCTGGTAGCTTATCTCTGAGAAGCGATGTGGCATCTACAGGCCTCTGAAATTTGTTTTAAAATGAGTCTCTAAGGCATATATATTATTGAGAAACAATGGAAGCCCTAAACATCCAAAAACCTAACCCTAGGAGATGAAACACCAGAATATGGGCCTCGTCGGGGTAAATTGGTACATCAATTTCTCGGGGTCGTAACTTTGGCATACTATCTTCATTTGACGCATATGATACATCGTTAGAAAGATCTATTCGAGGAATACAATTGACGGCATCGAATATCAAGGGGAGATTAATATTAATATTCGACGTCTCGTTGATTCCCAAAAAACGTCGTTTAGGGCCTCAAACCGGCTACGGAAGTTCAGGATCCAAAAAAATTACCAAAAATAGTAAATTGTGCTACAATTAAGGAAACTGAAAAAATGAAAGAAAAAATGGTGGGGGTCCAAGTGGAGTAGGCGAGTGGCCATGAATATCCACCTGGATCATTTCTCCCCTCTTAGGAAGCAATGGTCCCCATTGCGTTGAGTTCCTCCATGAGATGAGGAAACTTTTGTTGAACTTGGTCCCTAGTGAGCCACTTGCCCTGGTGAAGGAGTTGGCCTACTTTGACAACTTGATATAGATGGATCCTCCTCTGGTGGGTGTTCTTGATCTGTGTGTCCATAATCTGATTAGTTGTGGCTTGTTCCATGCAGTCTGGGTTTAACTCTATTGGTGTGAGTTGTCATGCGATGTCGGATGTGTCCAGTAGAGGTGGAAAGTAAGGCCGAAGGCAGTCCACATTGAAAATTGGGTGCAGACCAAGGAATGGTGGGATACTGAGATCAAAGGAATTGTCCCCTACAAACTTGGTGATGGTGTATGACTCATATCAAAGAGAGAGAAGATTGTGGTGGGGTCTAGCGAGACGCTCCTTCTGCAAATGTAGCCACACTTTGTCGCCCACCTGGAAGTTGTGTTGCACCCGATACTGATCATGTTGTTTCTTGTACTTAGCATTGGATTTGTCCAATATGTCATGAACCTATTGGCAAATGTGTTGAATGCGCTCAATGAAGTTTTTCACCTTGGCAGCTTCAGACTGGACATGAGCCGAATCAAACTGAGTAGCTGCAAATGGTATGGCTACGTCAATGGGACATAGTGGTTGGAATCCCAATCCCACCTGAAAGAGGCTGTGGTCGGTTGAGATGTGGAGGGACCAGTTATAGCTATGTTGTACATAGGGAAGGATCTCATCCCATGTGCGTGGATTCTTGGAGTTGTAAATGTGCAAAATGTGTACGATCATCCTGTTGACGACCTTTGTCTGGCAATCAGTTTCAGGATGGAAAGTTGTGGACTTGGTGATCTTGGTGTCCAGCATTGACTAGAGGCTGGACCAAAATGTATTGAGGAACATGTTGTCTCAATCTAAGATGATAGACTGTGCGATCCCAAAGTGTACCCACACTTGTTCAAAGAAGAGTTTAGCAGTGGCTTTTGTTGTGATATTCTTCTTCCAGGTCGCCATAATGCCCATTTTTGAGAATTT
This sequence comes from Picea engelmannii, assembly GCA_009831015.1. NCBI lineage: Eukaryota > Viridiplantae > Streptophyta > Pinopsida > Pinales > Pinaceae > Picea > Picea engelmannii. The sequence continues at coordinate 214,255 of ML800345.1, read as the reverse complement.
GTCGACGACCACAAAAACACAGTCGTTTCCATGCTTATTAGAAGGAAGGTCTGACATGTAATCAATTGATGTGGATTCCAAAGGTCGAATAGGGGTAGGCATCGAATTATAGAGGCCTTGCTTCTTGATGGTCGGTTTGGTAATGGCACAGACAGTGCAGGATCTGATGTACTTCCTGACATCTTGTCGAAGCTTTTCCCAATAGAAATACTTCTACAGTACTGCCACTATTTTCTTGACCCCGAAATGCCCAGCGACCTGACTATAGTGCGCTTCCCAAATCATCTTGGCACCCTCACTTGAAGGAACACAAAGGTGTCCTAGGTGACATAGTAACGCATCCTGGAGGTGAAAATTTGGAACTCGGTTACCCTCCAAGAGAATCTTGTATGTGTGGTTGAAATATGGATCTCTCTTGTAGAGAAGTGGCCAATCATAAGTCTCTTTCCCACAAGAGTTGAGCACAGTGGTTATCGCCACGATCGGTGGTCGCCTGAGGCAGTCTACAACATTATTGGTTCTTCCCTTCTTATACTCGATGTTCAAATAAAATTGTTACAGATATGTGGACCACTTCTGATGGAAATCGTTCTGCAACTTCCCTTTTGTCCGTATGAACTGCAAGGGTCGGTGGTCTGTGTGGATGATCATTTCCTTCCGCAAAAATGTAATGCTTCCACTATCGGCAAGCCTGCACAATGGAATACATTTCTTTGTCATAATTGGGATACTTTCAGACTGTGTCAGACAATGTCGCACTGTGATATGCCACCGGATTCCTCTATTGAGTAAGGAATACCCCAATAGCATAGTCCGAGGCATATGTCTCAATCTCAAATGGTTATTGCAAGTCTGGTAATGTGAGCAGTGGGGCACAACAGAGGTGATGTTTCAATTCTATGAATGCCTTCTGTTGAGATTCTGACCAAAGGAATTTTTCTTTCGCTCCTCCCTTGGTAACTTGACTCAAGGTCCAAGTGATATGAGAGAATCCCAACATGAACCTGCGACAGAAATTAGCAAGACCCAAAAAGCTGCGAAGCACTGTTAGAGTGGTCGGGGCTAGCCAATCCCGGATGACTTGGATCTTGGTTGGATCCACATGCACCCCACACTCATCAATAATGTATCCTAGATATTGAACCTAGGTCATGACAAAAGTGCACTTCTCCAAATTGGCACACAACCTCTGTTTCCGCAGTGTTTGGAGGACCTGTCAGATGTGGTGGAGGTGCTCTTCCCAAGTTTGGCATAAGATCAGGATGTCATCCAAGTACACTACTACAAATGAGTTGGTGAATGGCCGCAATATGTCATCCATCAACCTCATGAAGGTTGCGAGAGAATTTGTCAAACTGAAAGGCATGACTAGCCATTCGAAAAGGCCCTCCTTGGCTTTGAAGGCAGTCTTCCACACATCGGACGGTTCGATTGGTACCTGGTGATACCCGAACTTCAAGTCGATCTTGCTAAAATATTTCTCCCCTTTAAGTTGGTCTAGAAGATCATCAATCCATGGGATCATGTACCTGTTCCAAACAATGATCTTGTTCAGTGCCTGATAGTCAATACAGAGTCTCCAAGTCCCATCCTTCTTCTGCACCAACACGATCGGGCTCCCATAGGGTGATGAACTTGGCCAGATGTGACCTTTATGTAGTAGCTCTTGAATCTGTCTCTTGATTTCATCGTTCTCCATAACATAGCACCGATAGATTGATCGATTGGGCAGCGATGCACCTGGGGTTAGATCGATGGGGTGCTTGACCTGACAATGTAGAGGCACCCCTACAGGTGAGGTGAAGATATCCCGGTACTCCTCCACGACCTTGTCCATTTTTTGTTGTCGTGCGGAGGAGCCCTTTATGTAGATCATGGCCACAATCTTCTTCTTTCCCTGAGGGCGGATCATCAAGAAAAAAAAATTCCCGGTTTTGGAAATGAGCTTACTGCATTGTTTTGCAGTAACCAAAGAGATAGTGGAAGGCGGTGGTACCTCTGGTATCCTGTACAACTTATTTCCCAAGGTAACAATAATAGTTTGAGGTCGGAATTCATACACAACATGTCGCTTCCACAAGTATGGTTGGCCTAATAATACATCACAAACATCAAGAGGAGCAATGTCACATAATACCTCATTGATGAAGGGCTTGATGTTGTAGGGAAGGAAACATTGTTGGCTACGCAGAGATCCCATCCTTGGTGAAGCCACTCGATGGTGTACAACTATGGGTGTGTTGTGGTCGGCAAGACCAAACACTTCACGACCTCTACAGAAATGATTTTCTTTTGTATCCCACTGTCGACAATGAAATGTAGCGGGTAACCCTTTAACCACATATGGGAGTGGAAGCGACACTCCTCCTCCTTTGGATCTTCAAGTTATTCCTTTTGGATTTTTGTGGTTGCAACGGTGTCATTGGGATCCAAATCAATAATCTGCTTCCCTCTGTCATTCCCATTCTCGGGTTCTGATTCAACGTCTGAGCATGCATATGATTCAAAATCCCTCATCTTGGCCACCAGTGACTGTTTGGCTCGACACTCACTTGTGTTGTGAGTGGAGCTCTTATGGACCTAGCACCAGTTTCCCATGTCCTTCTTTGGCTTCGTGGTGTTGTTATTTTCTTGCGTCTTTGGCAGGTTGTCTTGAGCCTCCATGCCTTGGATTTTTCCTTTGTTCTGCGGTTTGGGGGCACCTTTCGCTTGTTTTTGATTCATAGATCCAAAGTCTTGCTTCTTCTGTTTGAATTTCTCCTCAATCTTGGCAGCATACCGATATGTCGTACCAAGTGAGGAGATGTCGAGGAACTCCATTTCCTCCTGAATGTATCTGCGTAGACAATTGCGGTACTTCGGCACCAAATTCTTCTTCGAATCTTTGATACCCAACTTTGTGAACAGGGTATGGAATGGATTCGTCAGCTCATGCACATCTTGATCTCGTTGTTGCCGCAACGTAGTCCATTATATGTACTTGTCCTCATATTTCCCCATGGGATAATATTCTTCCTTGATGGCATCTCATAAATAATTTCAAGTGGGTATGACCAAGAACAAAGAGGATTCCTCCTCGTCCTTTTTCTCACAGTAGGTTTCCCACCAGTCCTTGACATGGGGGGCGACTTTGAGCAGTTAAAAAGTAATCTTCTCCCGGTCGGAACAATCATGAACCGAGAAATATCCTTCTAAGAGATTCAACCATCTATCTACGACGTCTGCATCTATTTGGCCATCAAATATGGGAATGTCAAAGTTTACTTCTACCTTAAAAGGGGTTGTGCCTCCAAAGTGGCTGCTAGATGCAGATGTGCCACCAGTGGGATATCATTGAAGGATCTGGGCGAAGTTATCCATCATCGCGTTCCTTTTTTTTTCAAGGGCCTCCTTGAGCAATATTTTGATAGGATATCCTACTCCCTCGTTTTTATTTTCGTCCCCCATGGGTGGTCGTCGGGGTTTGCGAGGCTGATCTTGAAAAGGTTCAACCAGATCGAGCCCTAACTCCTTATACCCCGACCTCGTTGGGGACATGCAAAGAAGGATCGAGAAAGAGAATATCGCTCTGATACCACTGATCCGAATTTATGCAGGAACGCAACATAATACACACATAACCATGAACAAAGATGCAATGGAAATAACACTTCATTTCATTAATATCAAAGAACTGAAATTTGTTTACATACATAATAGAAATGAACTAGCTAGGGCACTGATATCTTATCTATGAGAAGAGATGTGGCGGCTAAAGGCCTCTGAACTCTGTGTTACAATGAGGCTCAAAGACATATATATTATTAAGAAATGATGGAAACCCTAAAAATCCAAAAACCTAACCCTAGGAGATGAAACACCGAAATATGGGCCCCGTCGGGGTAAATTGGTACATTAATTTCTCGGGGTCGTAAATTTGGCATACTATCTCCATTTGACTCATATGATACATCATTAGAAATATCTATTCGAGGACTACAACTGCTGACAATGAATATCATCACCCAAAGGAAAGTAATATTCGTCGATCGGTTGATGCCCAAAAAATCTCGTTTAGGGCCTCAAAACGGCTCCAGAAGTTCAGGACCCAAAAAACTGCCAAAAATAGTAAATTGTGCTACAATTAAGGAAACTGAAAAACTTAAAGAAACAATGGTGGGGGTCCAAGTGGAATAGGTGGGTGGACACCAATATCCACCTGGATCACTGATGGTTGTATCATGCAACTCATTCACTCTTCTACTAAGTGCATCAACCACCTTGTTCTCTTTCCCTTTGATATGCTTTATATCAAAGTCATATTCACTGAAAAATTCTAACCACCTGCTTTGCCTGGAATTTGGAGTTGGTTGTTTGAATAAATATTTCAAACCATAATGGTTTGTCTTCAACTCGAACCTTTTCCCCATGAGGTAGTGCCTCCACATTTTCAAGGCATGCACTATCATGGATGCTAACTCCAAATCATGAGTAGAATAATGTCATTCATGCTCCTTCAACTTCCTAGATTCATAATATACAATGTACCCATTTTGACTAAGGACTCCACCAAGTCCTTCTTTACAAGCATCAATGCATATAATGAAGCCTTCACTTGGACAAAAAATCCTTAGTATTGGAGCACTGGTAAATAATTGCTTCAAGTGTTGGAAACTCTTTTCACACTCCAATGCCCACTGAAACTTCACTCCCTTCTTTTGCAAGGAACTGATCGGGTGTGCAATTTTTGAGAATCCTTCAATAAATATTATGTAGTATCCCACAAGGCCCATGAAGGATCTAACTTCTGTCACATTCTTAGGTGTTGACCATCCTCTAATGGCCTCAATATTTTTAGGATCCACTGATATCCCTTCCTCTGATATGATATGCCCCAAATAGTGAATTTGTTTCTGATAAAATGAGCACTTGTTCAATTTGGCATATAACTAATTCTTCCTCAATACATGTAGTACCATCCTAAAATATTGTTCATGCTCTTCCTTTGACTTAGAATATATAAGAATTTCATCCAAAAATACATTGACAAACTTATATAAGTATTCTCTGAAAATACCATTCATTAAACACATGAAGACAATTGGTGCATTTGATAACCCAAATGGCACCACTCTGAACTCATAATGCCCATACCTTGTTCTGAAAGAAGTCTTGTTGATGTCTTCTTCTTTAATTCTTACATGGTGATATCCTAACTTGAGTTCAATCTTGAAGAATATTTTTCCATTCTTCAACTGATCAAAAAGTTCATCGATCCTTGGAAAATGATGCTTATTCTTTACAGTTACCTTGTTCAACTTCCTGAAGTCAATACAAAGTCTCAAAATTCCATCCTTCTTTTTAAAAATAATATTGGTGCACCCCAAGGTGACACATTTGGGTGTATATACCTGTTATTCAGAAGTTCTTCAAGTTTCATTTTCAACTCCTTTAATTATGGTGTACTCATCCTGTAAGGGGTCTTGGATACTGGATCTACTCTAGGCATCATATTGATGGAGAAATCAATATCTCTTTTAGGGGGTAATCCTGGTATTTCTTTAAATACATCCCCAAAATCTTTTAAAAATACATAATATTCAATATTTGACACCCTATCTTTAGGTTCCTTTTCCATATGAGCTGCAAATATTTGACACCCTTTTCTGTAAATTTTCTTCAACTGCAATGATGAAATTTCTATCACAGTTATTTCACTGGGAATTCCCTATAATTTCCTTAGGTTCCCTTCCTCATCCCAAGAAACAAATTCTTTATTATAACAATCTAGGATAGCATGGTATTGGTCCAACCAATCCATACCAATTAGATAGTCATAGGAACCTAAAGTCAAGATGTTCAAATATTCCCTGGTGCTCAGTCCATTCAAGTCCACTGGACATGAATTAACTATCTCATTAACTTTTCTTTTGGCTCCGGTAGCTAGCTGCACCAACCAAGATTTTCCATGCTTGCTTCTTGGAAAATGAAATCTTTCCACCATCTTAGGATTTATATAACTATGACTATCTCCTGAATCAATTAAAATAGAAATGGTTCGGTTGTTTATCATACCTTCCACTTCAATCGTATATGAATGAAATTGTGCTTGATTGTTTTCCAGGGATGCATAGATCCTTGGTACACTTCTTCCCATGTCCTCCATTGTTTCATATTGTTGTACATTATGAACATCTCTCACTTTTTCACCTCTATGAGGACAATCTCTATACTCATGATCTTCCTTACAAACCCAACATTGAATGGGTGGCTACCTTGGCCCACTTGTCTCAATCGTTCTGGGTTTAGAAGTTGGTTGTACCTGAGGATTATTTCTAAAAAAATGGTGGCTTAGTCCCCTTATTCCTCTATTCCATCTTGTACTTCTTCTTGTCTTCCCAAGCTTTTTGGAAATTTGGCTTTCCTTTATGATGATCAAAAAGGCATTTACCTCTCCTTATGGTCTCCTCCAATTTTTTTGGATCATCATATTGTATCTTGTCACTAATGAATAATGGAAATCCACTCAAATACCTATGAATATTAAGTGTCTCATCCTTGATGAAAGAAACATACTTTAGCAGTTTTAAAAACCTTCTTTCATATTCATCGATGGTCATACTCCCAAGCTTGAGTTCAAAGAAATCCTTCATTTTATTGTCATAATATCTCTTAGTCAAGTATTTTTTTTTTAAATACTTCTTGAATTCCTTCCAAGTAACATTTTTCTCTTTAATGGGTTGTACATGCACCAATTGGTCCCACCACATGGATTCCTTTCCCTTGAGCTGATAGATGACAATTCTAACTTTTGTGTGCGAAGAGTAATTATGTAATTGAAAATACTTTCTCATGCCCAACAACCATGTCTCTTCTTCTTCATCCTTCTTGTGCTCAACTTAAAATGTAGGAGGTTTGATTTTTTTCATTTCTCCTTGTAGCTCATCCACCCCAGACATCTTCTTATGCTTCCTGATAGGGGATGGACTTCAGATACTAGGTGCTCTCCTATTGGAATGCCTTAGGGAGTGATGGTGATGTTTTCTAACACTTTTGGTTCCCCCTTTCTCATCAAGAGACCTTTGAATTTTTTATTTTCTTGAGACATTCCCCTTATCCATCTTCTTTTCTATTATGTCCAAGCTCTGCATTAATTTTATGTTGAAGTACTCCTGCTTCTCCTTGGATTTCATAAGCTTTTCGTTATTATATTTATGACTTTGTACATCCTTTTGAAAAAATTTAATGGTCTCAACCAAGTTTATGCTTTCTTTCCTTCCTTCTCCATGTCCATTGGATTTTGTGCCTTCAATACCCATATGGACATCCATACCTCTGATCTGATCTTCCTGGATGTAATCCCCCTGTGTATATTCCATTCTTATGCACTCTGTTTTGATCCTGGTCTGATCTAATCAACTGTTAACTCTACAAAATGTGCAACCAACAGAACTTGTTAGGATGATTGTTTTAGCAAATTCAGGAAATTATGCTCAATTTTGCTTCCATAATGCATCATAATTATTTCTTCTGAATTTCCTAAAAATTTCCTATCTAGGTCAATTTTCTGAGTGAGTAGTTATATTCTATTGTTCAATATCTTTCCAACACATGCTTCCTTGCTCAATTCTGAGTCTTGAGCAGAAAGTTATGGATATTTGAAAATTTTCCTTCCTGGGAGGTAATCTCTGTACAACTAATCTTCTTCTTCATAGCCAAATTATCTCTTGGGATCGTTTTGGATCCTCTTATTAGGTTTAAAGGATTATGTAATTTCCCTTATTTGCAGGTTTATACAATTCATAAATCTTTGGGATCCTTCTCTAAGCCCTTTACTTTTCCTCAAAATAAAAAAATTGGGTCCTAGCCCCCTTTTATTTCGGCAAAAAACCCATATGACCATGGGCTATGAACCAACGCTTGGCTGATAGGTGCTTATCTGGAGCTTCGGGACATTGGGGCTCTGGAACTTCAGGATTCATAGGTTTCACCTTCATCCCACTTCATTTCCCCCGAATGTGGAATTGGCAAAATTCTGAACAGATGCTTCTTCTGACCTTCACGACTCCGGTGCTTCGAAACTTTAGGATTCAGAGGTTCTACTTACACCAAAAAACATTCCCTATTAATGTCAAAGTAGAGAACCCCTCTAATGGTTCTCCTCCGAAGTTTTGGGACTCTGACACTCCAGAGCTTCGGGCTTCGGGGGATTTCTCAACAGAACCCAACACTTCCTCTGAACGTCGAATTTTCAAACTTCCAGGGTCTCATTAGTAGCTACGCACCATGAGGGTGATATGTGGAGAAAATATGGATATGACATGTGGCCCAATCGATGGGTGACACGCATCAAGTTCCAATTGGCACAAAAGGTCTGTGAAAACCATGAATTAGGTTGACACATGACACACATAATATGGTTCCACGTCACCCTAGGTGACTTCGGCATGTCACATCACTCTGACGCTCGGGAATTTGGGACTCCAGGATTCATAGGGTCTCAGACTAGAACACTTCAAAAATATGGAACGTCGAACTTGAAAACTCTCGAACCATCGATCTCCAAAGCTTTACTGATTCAATGCTCCGGAGCTTTGGGCTTCGGAATATTACACACTAGCAAACTTTAAAACTCCTGAACGTTGAATTTTCGAACATACACTATTTGTAGCTTCAAAAATTCAGGCTTCAGAGGTTTTTTCTACAACTCACTTCAAAAATCTCAAACGACGATTTTATGAACTCTTGGACAAGGGCTCCCCAGAGCTTCAGGACTCCGGTGCTCTGAGACTTCAGAAATCTGGGCTTCGGAGAAATTTCAAACATAAAACTATAAAAATCCTGAATGACGAACTTCCAAACACTCCCTAATCTACAGACACATGTTCCCAAACATGAATGGTCTGGATCGGCTCTGGACTTCGGGACTTCGGGGAAATATCCACTCTGCACAACCACAACCAAATTCACTTGAAGTGTCAAATTGACAAACCACTTGGGGATCCAATGACCCGGATTCTCCCAATGATCTATGGTGTAGATCACTTCAGGACTTCGAAGCTTCAGGGCTTCTGCTTCCTTTTCAACAAGGACTTAAAAATTGTTGAAGTAGCAAAGTCCGAAGGATTTGAGGGGTTAACCTCCATGCTCCTTTTCCAGATCTGACGGCTATGAAGGATTCAGTACCCTCTCCGCACAAATCTCGTCTGTTCTGATTCTTTCAAAGATATTTTTCTCTTGTCTGAGTTTGTAACTTAACCAAGTCTCCTGCACACTTCTTGCACTTCAAATCTGACCAATTCTAGGTTTGAAGTTTCCTGAACATGTATTAAATTACGAAAATTTCACCAGTTGGCCGATGTCTTCAAATTTTCCAAGAATTATAACAAAAAAAATTGGGGATTTTTCCCAATTCCACGCAAGTGACTCAATCAACTTACTCGGCCCATCTAAGCACAGTGTTGCAAATTGGAGATCTGATACCATATTGTAACATCCCATGCCACCCAGGCCGAGCCATGCTACTCCATAAAAAACAATATTTTCATATATATATATAAATTTAAGCAAAAAAAATTATTCTATAAATATACAAATTTATGCAGAAATAAAAGTAAACATATACATGCAGCATACACAGAAAAAACCGCATAAACATAAACACATGTATAAATACACATCATTTAAACTAACACACAATTGATACTTATATTTGAAAGAAGACCACCAACTGCGTGCAAAACTTCCACGATCCTCCCAACCATAGACCACGCTACTCAGAACTCTCAGCAGTGGGTCACCCCCTAGCTAGGATTAAACTCCACCTGAGTAAAGGGATTTCTAACCAGGATGAGGCAACACATATAATAGGAAGGATTTTTTCCCAAGTTCCCACTCAAACTAACATCCTACAATCTATCATTCCCCACATGCTTGTCCCACCCCAGGAAGTGTTCCCCTTCTCTACTCAACAGTCCTTCAGCTGCCCCACTTCCCTTCCAGGCTTCAACAACACGCTAAATAGGAAGTTTGAGAGCACTATAGATGCAGTTGGGCTCCCTTAGAAAATCACTTTCCCAACAATTATCTCACCTGGAGAGAGTTTCTTACAGGCCTGACAACCCGCCTCTTCAATCCACGAGCATGACAACCCACCTCTTTAATCCAACTCTTTAGTCAACTGGGAACAGGTTTAGGTGAAGGCCACAATTGAATTCGAGTATGGAACAGGGGATGGCAACAACCACGTTTAGGTGAGGAACAATATGAGATCGGGTAAGTTACAGTACGACTCAGGTAAGGAATAAGTGTGTTATTCCTAACAGGGAGGTACAGTTACTGCTCCGGGCCTACATGCAAGAGGGAGAGGTCAAGTGATGGAGAGAATTGGCTCTATGCGTGAATTCCTTAGTGAGTCTCAAATGGACTAATTTTCCCCACCTTTATTTGCATGCGCTCTTGATGACACATGGCTCTCAAAGAGCTTGGTTCTCTCCACTTGTAATTCATTCTCTTTTCCATAAGAACTTAGTATAAAATAATTATCCTCACCATAGTCTTTAGGAATAATATTATAATATTCCTTTTGCAATAATCCCTCTAACTTAGCCCCCTTTCTAGGCTCTTATCCCCGCCCCTTTCCCTTCCTAGTGGAGTTTAGTCCCCCATACTCTTTTATCGTGGTTTTTCTACACGTAGTGATGTATTTTTATTAATGATATAAGTTTCTACATATACAAAAATAGTCTCACTAGCCTTTAACATCTAGTCTCTCCGGCCTAATAATCACATAATCCTTCTGGCCTATAATAACCTAGCTCACCAGCTTATAAAACATATTCACAGTTACAATCTGGGGTTGTTTTTTGGGGGTGTTACATCTATGTTTAAGTGAAACACCTCGAAGCTTGGTGCGCCCTATCCCCCATGCCACCTAAGTAAGAACATGTATCACCTCCCTCCATCACATCGACATTTTATGGCTTAAACACATTGTGTTGGTTCAATGCACATGGCTCAGAGAGAGAATGAAGGTTTATTAATTTCTCGGTATATTTCACATCTCATTTCATATGCTCAAGGTGATGGTGCCTATCCTGCACGTACTCCAGTACAATTCTGTGACAATTCAATTTCCTTCGAATTCATGGTGACGATACCCCCCTGCTTCTAGTTTCATCACCCCCATGGATGCTCCCCTCATCCATTCATTTCAATCATGGTCCAAACATCTTGTGGAAGATCTACATCATGTGGGATATCGTAGGGAGTGTGTTTCATCTCTTGTGCCAGCCTCCTTACCAAAGAATGGAGGAGGTGGAAAGACGCATTTTGGTACCTATTTCTAGCGACTTTCTATAATCCTTGGTAGTACAAGAATACATCTCAGAAGAAGGAATCCAGGTCCTCGTATCTTCATTGGAAGCTTAGCAGTTTATTCCTCCGCCTTGAAAATTACCCACTCATGATGGAAAATAGCCAAAGTGGATATGCTAGAAGTTGCAAGGGGTGTTCATGTGAGGAATTGGAGGAATCATAACATATTGTGCAGGTGATTCTTATCAGGTTGGAAAATCTCTTAGCCCAGTTTGTGCAACATATGGAGCTCCTGATAGATCAACGTACAAGGAAACATCATATTGAATATGAGATGGGTGCAATTTGGAAGGAAGTAGAGGAATTTTGTCGCCACCTAGTGCAGTATGACGCTAACATGGTTCTCTCTAGTATGTTTGATGAGGCTTCTTCTCCAATTCCATAGAGGGAAGTCCCAGATTTGAATAGGCCCCCAACCTCAACATCATTCAGCTCACCCAAGACAGGAAAGTAGCTTCCTTTTAATAAGTTCGTGATATATATTTATATTTATGTGTGTGTGTGCTTAGGAATCTTCTATAATTTATATAGCTGGAGTAGACATGACAATAGTATTAAAAATATATTGTTACAAGTTTGCTTAGCAAGTATAGTAGATACGAAGCCTGTTTTTTTCAGTCAAGATCATGACTCTATGGACAATGTATTTCTCTTCTCTATGAGACTACCCACAGTTTTTGATTTAATAAAATTTTCCCAGTTTCTTTCAAAAAAAATATAAATTATCAAATAAAAAATTAATATAAATAATAATGATGAAAGAGTGAGTCACCTTTGTGACACTAAGAAGGTTGAATATGAAAGACACTTTCTCTTAGATTGTCTAGCCTATACCCATATTAGATCTCATTTTCAAAATATTTGTTACACTACCAACCTTCCTAACCTCTTAACTCAACAAAAATATGGTGATCTTGGAAAGCTTCTCTTAATGCTTTTCGAGCACAAAAACAAAATTCTAAAGAATCACAAGTAATCACTTACCTCTTAAGGTCTGATAGACCAATTCGATCTTAATGGACATTAATCATCGTCATCATCATAATAATGAAAATATTTAAAATATTAATTATAAAATATTTAAAAATATTTATATTAAAAAAAATTATATTTTTAATTTTTTTATATAATTTATAATTGTAAACAACATAATTATAACTATGGAAACTATGTCCAAAATTCTATCCATATAAATATTCGTATGCATCTAGTCAAACAATACTAATTCTATTTAATAGAGATTTCAAAATAAAGTCCTCATTTTGAAATGCCTATTTTTAACATTAGTGTATTATTAGTGTATTTTTAACATTAGTGTAGTTGTAAATTTCATTGTTAAAAATTTAATATTTTTATGGTTAAATTTTATTAAATTATTAGATACAAATTTAACATAATTAATAATAATGGATCAATCTAATATAATATTGAAAAAAATTAAAATGTTAATGATAAAATGTTTGAGGATATTTTTATAAAAGGATTTAAACTTATAAAATGTTTGAGGATATTTTTATAAAAGGATTTAAACTTTTAAATATTTTATACAGTTTGTAGATATTTTTGGGTTTTTGTTTTAGTAAAATAATTTTATTTAATATAATTTGAGCCTTTTGAAAAATGGAACTAATGAATATTTTTTTTGGAAAAAATATAGAAAATTATATCTAAAAGGAAAAATTTAACCCCTAAAATTTCCGCAAACCAAATGCATGTTGATTATCGGGAGACCATAGGTCGCAAGTTGAAATATGGTAAAGTCCCTTGTGGTTACACAAAATATGTCAATGCTAGGGAAAATTTTAAGGATCCATACTTATCTTAAAGTCTAGAAACCTATTTGAATCATACTAATTCTTAAAATGCTAATCATAAAATGTTTGGCCATACTTTTGTAAAAATATTAAAATTTGTAAGGATTTTATATAGTTTATAGA
>ML800345.1:182648-195513 GCA_009831015.1 Picea engelmannii | reverse complement strand
CTTCAAGTGTTGGAAACTCTTTTCACACTCCAATGCCCACTGAAACTTCACTCCCTTCTTTTGCAAGGAACTGATCGGGTGTGCAATTTTTGAGAATCCTTCAATAAATATTATGTAGTATCCCACAAGGCCCATGAAGGATCTAACTTCTGTCACATTCTTAGGTGTTGACCATCCTCTAATGGCCTCAATATTTTTAGGATCCACTGATATCCCTTCCTCTGATATGATATGCCCCAAATAGTGAATTTGTTTCTGATAAAATGAGCACTTGTTCAATTTGGCATATAACTAATTCTTCCTCAATACATGTAGTACCATCCTAAAATATTGTTCATGCTCTTCCTTTGACTTAGAATATATAAGAATTTCATCCAAAAATACATTGACAAACTTATATAAGTATTCTCTGAAAATACCATTCATTAAACACATGAAGACAATTGGTGCATTTGATAACCCAAATGGCACCACTCTGAACTCATAATGCCCATACCTTGTTCTGAAAGAAGTCTTGTTGATGTCTTCTTCTTTAATTCTTACATGGTGATATCCTAACTTGAGTTCAATCTTGAAGAATATTTTTCCATTCTTCAACTGATCAAAAAGTTCATCGATCCTTGGAAAATGATGCTTATTCTTTACAGTTACCTTGTTCAACTTCCTGAAGTCAATACAAAGTCTCAAAATTCCATCCTTCTTTTTAAAAATAATATTGGTGCACCCCAAGGTGACACATTTGGGTGTATATACCTGTTATTCAGAAGTTCTTCAAGTTTCATTTTCAACTCCTTTAATTATGGTGTACTCATCCTGTAAGGGGTCTTGGATACTGGATCTACTCTAGGCATCATATTGATGGAGAAATCAATATCTCTTTTAGGGGGTAATCCTGGTATTTCTTTAAATACATCCCCAAAATCTTTTAAAAATACATAATATTCAATATTTGACACCCTATCTTTAGGTTCCTTTTCCATATGAGCTGCAAATATTTGACACCCTTTTCTGTAAATTTTCTTCAACTGCAATGATGAAATTTCTATCACAGTTATTTCACTGGGAATTCCCTATAATTTCCTTAGGTTCCCTTCCTCATCCCAAGAAACAAATTCTTTATTATAACAATCTAGGATAGCATGGTATTGGTCCAACCAATCCATACCAATTAGATAGTCATAGGAACCTAAAGTCAAGATGTTCAAATATTCCCTGGTGCTCAGTCCATTCAAGTCCACTGGACATGAATTAACTATCTCATTAACTTTTCTTTTGGCTCCGGTAGCTAGCTGCACCAACCAAGATTTTCCATGCTTGCTTCTTGGAAAATGAAATCTTTCCACCATCTTAGGATTTATATAACTATGACTATCTCCTGAATCAATTAAAATAGAAATGGTTCGGTTGTTTATCATACCTTCCACTTCAATCGTATATGAATGAAATTGTGCTTGATTGTTTTCCAGGGATGCATAGATCCTTGGTACACTTCTTCCCATGTCCTCCATTGTTTCATATTGTTGTACATTATGAACATCTCTCACTTTTTCACCTCTATGAGGACAATCTCTATACTCATGATCTTCCTTACAAACCCAACATTGAATGGGTGGCTACCTTGGCCCACTTGTCTCAATCGTTCTGGGTTTAGAAGTTGGTTGTACCTGAGGATTATTTCTAAAAAAATGGTGGCTTAGTCCCCTTATTCCTCTATTCCATCTTGTACTTCTTCTTGTCTTCCCAAGCTTTTTGGAAATTTGGCTTTCCTTTATGATGATCAAAAAGGCATTTACCTCTCCTTATGGTCTCCTCCAATTTTTTTGGATCATCATATTGTATCTTGTCACTAATGAATAATGGAAATCCACTCAAATACCTATGAATATTAAGTGTCTCATCCTTGATGAAAGAAACATACTTTAGCAGTTTTAAAAACCTTCTTTCATATTCATCGATGGTCATACTCCCAAGCTTGAGTTCAAAGAAATCCTTCATTTTATTGTCATAATATCTCTTAGTCAAGTATTTTTTTTTTAAATACTTCTTGAATTCCTTCCAAGTAACATTTTTCTCTTTAATGGGTTGTACATGCACCAATTGGTCCCACCACATGGATTCCTTTCCCTTGAGCTGATAGATGACAATTCTAACTTTTGTGTGCGAAGAGTAATTATGTAATTGAAAATACTTTCTCATGCCCAACAACCATGTCTCTTCTTCTTCATCCTTCTTGTGCTCAACTTAAAATGTAGGAGGTTTGATTTTTTTCATTTCTCCTTGTAGCTCATCCACCCCAGACATCTTCTTATGCTTCCTGATAGGGGATGGACTTCAGATACTAGGTGCTCTCCTATTGGAATGCCTTAGGGAGTGATGGTGATGTTTTCTAACACTTTTGGTTCCCCCTTTCTCATCAAGAGACCTTTGAATTTTTTATTTTCTTGAGACATTCCCCTTATCCATCTTCTTTTCTATTATGTCCAAGCTCTGCATTAATTTTATGTTGAAGTACTCCTGCTTCTCCTTGGATTTCATAAGCTTTTCGTTATTATATTTATGACTTTGTACATCCTTTTGAAAAAATTTAATGGTCTCAACCAAGTTTATGCTTTCTTTCCTTCCTTCTCCATGTCCATTGGATTTTGTGCCTTCAATACCCATATGGACATCCATACCTCTGATCTGATCTTCCTGGATGTAATCCCCCTGTGTATATTCCATTCTTATGCACTCTGTTTTGATCCTGGTCTGATCTAATCAACTGTTAACTCTACAAAATGTGCAACCAACAGAACTTGTTAGGATGATTGTTTTAGCAAATTCAGGAAATTATGCTCAATTTTGCTTCCATAATGCATCATAATTATTTCTTCTGAATTTCCTAAAAATTTCCTATCTAGGTCAATTTTCTGAGTGAGTAGTTATATTCTATTGTTCAATATCTTTCCAACACATGCTTCCTTGCTCAATTCTGAGTCTTGAGCAGAAAGTTATGGATATTTGAAAATTTTCCTTCCTGGGAGGTAATCTCTGTACAACTAATCTTCTTCTTCATAGCCAAATTATCTCTTGGGATCGTTTTGGATCCTCTTATTAGGTTTAAAGGATTATGTAATTTCCCTTATTTGCAGGTTTATACAATTCATAAATCTTTGGGATCCTTCTCTAAGCCCTTTACTTTTCCTCAAAATAAAAAAATTGGGTCCTAGCCCCCTTTTATTTCGGCAAAAAACCCATATGACCATGGGCTATGAACCAACGCTTGGCTGATAGGTGCTTATCTGGAGCTTCGGGACATTGGGGCTCTGGAACTTCAGGATTCATAGGTTTCACCTTCATCCCACTTCATTTCCCCCGAATGTGGAATTGGCAAAATTCTGAACAGATGCTTCTTCTGACCTTCACGACTCCGGTGCTTCGAAACTTTAGGATTCAGAGGTTCTACTTACACCAAAAAACATTCCCTATTAATGTCAAAGTAGAGAACCCCTCTAATGGTTCTCCTCCGAAGTTTTGGGACTCTGACACTCCAGAGCTTCGGGCTTCGGGGGATTTCTCAACAGAACCCAACACTTCCTCTGAACGTCGAATTTTCAAACTTCCAGGGTCTCATTAGTAGCTACGCACCATGAGGGTGATATGTGGAGAAAATATGGATATGACATGTGGCCCAATCGATGGGTGACACGCATCAAGTTCCAATTGGCACAAAAGGTCTGTGAAAACCATGAATTAGGTTGACACATGACACACATAATATGGTTCCACGTCACCCTAGGTGACTTCGGCATGTCACATCACTCTGACGCTCGGGAATTTGGGACTCCAGGATTCATAGGGTCTCAGACTAGAACACTTCAAAAATATGGAACGTCGAACTTGAAAACTCTCGAACCATCGATCTCCAAAGCTTTACTGATTCAATGCTCCGGAGCTTTGGGCTTCGGAATATTACACACTAGCAAACTTTAAAACTCCTGAACGTTGAATTTTCGAACATACACTATTTGTAGCTTCAAAAATTCAGGCTTCAGAGGTTTTTTCTACAACTCACTTCAAAAATCTCAAACGACGATTTTATGAACTCTTGGACAAGGGCTCCCCAGAGCTTCAGGACTCCGGTGCTCTGAGACTTCAGAAATCTGGGCTTCGGAGAAATTTCAAACATAAAACTATAAAAATCCTGAATGACGAACTTCCAAACACTCCCTAATCTACAGACACATGTTCCCAAACATGAATGGTCTGGATCGGCTCTGGACTTCGGGACTTCGGGGAAATATCCACTCTGCACAACCACAACCAAATTCACTTGAAGTGTCAAATTGACAAACCACTTGGGGATCCAATGACCCGGATTCTCCCAATGATCTATGGTGTAGATCACTTCAGGACTTCGAAGCTTCAGGGCTTCTGCTTCCTTTTCAACAAGGACTTAAAAATTGTTGAAGTAGCAAAGTCCGAAGGATTTGAGGGGTTAACCTCCATGCTCCTTTTCCAGATCTGACGGCTATGAAGGATTCAGTACCCTCTCCGCACAAATCTCGTCTGTTCTGATTCTTTCAAAGATATTTTTCTCTTGTCTGAGTTTGTAACTTAACCAAGTCTCCTGCACACTTCTTGCACTTCAAATCTGACCAATTCTAGGTTTGAAGTTTCCTGAACATGTATTAAATTACGAAAATTTCACCAGTTGGCCGATGTCTTCAAATTTTCCAAGAATTATAACAAAAAAAATTGGGGATTTTTCCCAATTCCACGCAAGTGACTCAATCAACTTACTCGGCCCATCTAAGCACAGTGTTGCAAATTGGAGATCTGATACCATATTGTAACATCCCATGCCACCCAGGCCGAGCCATGCTACTCCATAAAAAACAATATTTTCATATATATATATAAATTTAAGCAAAAAAAATTATTCTATAAATATACAAATTTATGCAGAAATAAAAGTAAACATATACATGCAGCATACACAGAAAAAACCGCATAAACATAAACACATGTATAAATACACATCATTTAAACTAACACACAATTGATACTTATATTTGAAAGAAGACCACCAACTGCGTGCAAAACTTCCACGATCCTCCCAACCATAGACCACGCTACTCAGAACTCTCAGCAGTGGGTCACCCCCTAGCTAGGATTAAACTCCACCTGAGTAAAGGGATTTCTAACCAGGATGAGGCAACACATATAATAGGAAGGATTTTTTCCCAAGTTCCCACTCAAACTAACATCCTACAATCTATCATTCCCCACATGCTTGTCCCACCCCAGGAAGTGTTCCCCTTCTCTACTCAACAGTCCTTCAGCTGCCCCACTTCCCTTCCAGGCTTCAACAACACGCTAAATAGGAAGTTTGAGAGCACTATAGATGCAGTTGGGCTCCCTTAGAAAATCACTTTCCCAACAATTATCTCACCTGGAGAGAGTTTCTTACAGGCCTGACAACCCGCCTCTTCAATCCACGAGCATGACAACCCACCTCTTTAATCCAACTCTTTAGTCAACTGGGAACAGGTTTAGGTGAAGGCCACAATTGAATTCGAGTATGGAACAGGGGATGGCAACAACCACGTTTAGGTGAGGAACAATATGAGATCGGGTAAGTTACAGTACGACTCAGGTAAGGAATAAGTGTGTTATTCCTAACAGGGAGGTACAGTTACTGCTCCGGGCCTACATGCAAGAGGGAGAGGTCAAGTGATGGAGAGAATTGGCTCTATGCGTGAATTCCTTAGTGAGTCTCAAATGGACTAATTTTCCCCACCTTTATTTGCATGCGCTCTTGATGACACATGGCTCTCAAAGAGCTTGGTTCTCTCCACTTGTAATTCATTCTCTTTTCCATAAGAACTTAGTATAAAATAATTATCCTCACCATAGTCTTTAGGAATAATATTATAATATTCCTTTTGCAATAATCCCTCTAACTTAGCCCCCTTTCTAGGCTCTTATCCCCGCCCCTTTCCCTTCCTAGTGGAGTTTAGTCCCCCATACTCTTTTATCGTGGTTTTTCTACACGTAGTGATGTATTTTTATTAATGATATAAGTTTCTACATATACAAAAATAGTCTCACTAGCCTTTAACATCTAGTCTCTCCGGCCTAATAATCACATAATCCTTCTGGCCTATAATAACCTAGCTCACCAGCTTATAAAACATATTCACAGTTACAATCTGGGGTTGTTTTTTGGGGGTGTTACATCTATGTTTAAGTGAAACACCTCGAAGCTTGGTGCGCCCTATCCCCCATGCCACCTAAGTAAGAACATGTATCACCTCCCTCCATCACATCGACATTTTATGGCTTAAACACATTGTGTTGGTTCAATGCACATGGCTCAGAGAGAGAATGAAGGTTTATTAATTTCTCGGTATATTTCACATCTCATTTCATATGCTCAAGGTGATGGTGCCTATCCTGCACGTACTCCAGTACAATTCTGTGACAATTCAATTTCCTTCGAATTCATGGTGACGATACCCCCCTGCTTCTAGTTTCATCACCCCCATGGATGCTCCCCTCATCCATTCATTTCAATCATGGTCCAAACATCTTGTGGAAGATCTACATCATGTGGGATATCGTAGGGAGTGTGTTTCATCTCTTGTGCCAGCCTCCTTACCAAAGAATGGAGGAGGTGGAAAGACGCATTTTGGTACCTATTTCTAGCGACTTTCTATAATCCTTGGTAGTACAAGAATACATCTCAGAAGAAGGAATCCAGGTCCTCGTATCTTCATTGGAAGCTTAGCAGTTTATTCCTCCGCCTTGAAAATTACCCACTCATGATGGAAAATAGCCAAAGTGGATATGCTAGAAGTTGCAAGGGGTGTTCATGTGAGGAATTGGAGGAATCATAACATATTGTGCAGGTGATTCTTATCAGGTTGGAAAATCTCTTAGCCCAGTTTGTGCAACATATGGAGCTCCTGATAGATCAACGTACAAGGAAACATCATATTGAATATGAGATGGGTGCAATTTGGAAGGAAGTAGAGGAATTTTGTCGCCACCTAGTGCAGTATGACGCTAACATGGTTCTCTCTAGTATGTTTGATGAGGCTTCTTCTCCAATTCCATAGAGGGAAGTCCCAGATTTGAATAGGCCCCCAACCTCAACATCATTCAGCTCACCCAAGACAGGAAAGTAGCTTCCTTTTAATAAGTTCGTGATATATATTTATATTTATGTGTGTGTGTGCTTAGGAATCTTCTATAATTTATATAGCTGGAGTAGACATGACAATAGTATTAAAAATATATTGTTACAAGTTTGCTTAGCAAGTATAGTAGATACGAAGCCTGTTTTTTTCAGTCAAGATCATGACTCTATGGACAATGTATTTCTCTTCTCTATGAGACTACCCACAGTTTTTGATTTAATAAAATTTTCCCAGTTTCTTTCAAAAAAAATATAAATTATCAAATAAAAAATTAATATAAATAATAATGATGAAAGAGTGAGTCACCTTTGTGACACTAAGAAGGTTGAATATGAAAGACACTTTCTCTTAGATTGTCTAGCCTATACCCATATTAGATCTCATTTTCAAAATATTTGTTACACTACCAACCTTCCTAACCTCTTAACTCAACAAAAATATGGTGATCTTGGAAAGCTTCTCTTAATGCTTTTCGAGCACAAAAACAAAATTCTAAAGAATCACAAGTAATCACTTACCTCTTAAGGTCTGATAGACCAATTCGATCTTAATGGACATTAATCATCGTCATCATCATAATAATGAAAATATTTAAAATATTAATTATAAAATATTTAAAAATATTTATATTAAAAAAAATTATATTTTTAATTTTTTTATATAATTTATAATTGTAAACAACATAATTATAACTATGGAAACTATGTCCAAAATTCTATCCATATAAATATTCGTATGCATCTAGTCAAACAATACTAATTCTATTTAATAGAGATTTCAAAATAAAGTCCTCATTTTGAAATGCCTATTTTTAACATTAGTGTATTATTAGTGTATTTTTAACATTAGTGTAGTTGTAAATTTCATTGTTAAAAATTTAATATTTTTATGGTTAAATTTTATTAAATTATTAGATACAAATTTAACATAATTAATAATAATGGATCAATCTAATATAATATTGAAAAAAATTAAAATGTTAATGATAAAATGTTTGAGGATATTTTTATAAAAGGATTTAAACTTATAAAATGTTTGAGGATATTTTTATAAAAGGATTTAAACTTTTAAATATTTTATACAGTTTGTAGATATTTTTGGGTTTTTGTTTTAGTAAAATAATTTTATTTAATATAATTTGAGCCTTTTGAAAAATGGAACTAATGAATATTTTTTTTGGAAAAAATATAGAAAATTATATCTAAAAGGAAAAATTTAACCCCTAAAATTTCCGCAAACCAAATGCATGTTGATTATCGGGAGACCATAGGTCGCAAGTTGAAATATGGTAAAGTCCCTTGTGGTTACACAAAATATGTCAATGCTAGGGAAAATTTTAAGGATCCATACTTATCTTAAAGTCTAGAAACCTATTTGAATCATACTAATTCTTAAAATGCTAATCATAAAATGTTTGGCCATACTTTTGTAAAAATATTAAAATTTGTAAGGATTTTATATAGTTTATAGAAAGTTTTGGTTGTTTTTAGAGTAAAATACTTTTATTCTATAAATTTTGGGTGAATAAAATGGAAATTGGCAAATCATATTTTTTGAAAAATCATGGAAAATTAACCCATGGGCGAAATTTAGCCGCTAAAATTTTCCTTAACCAACTCCTCTTTGCACCTTACTTGCTAGGTCTATGCATACATTTTCTTTGTACAAAATGTGTCCTTCTCTACCCTTGTCTATGCATCACTTTCATTTGTGCCTTACTATGCAAACTCTATCTTGGTCTTATGTGAAACTGTAACAACCCTCCTATGTTAAGGACACTACTCTGACAACAGGTGCAATTTTTTTTTTGTTTTAACCGTGTGTGCGCGCGTGTAGAAGTAGCAACACACTTGACTCTACGTCGCCCCTTGACAACCAACAAGACGCAACCAAGATGTTCATCACAAGAAGACTAAAGG
Organism: Picea engelmannii; assembly: GCA_009831015.1. Lineage (NCBI taxonomy): Eukaryota > Viridiplantae > Streptophyta > Pinopsida > Pinales > Pinaceae > Picea > Picea engelmannii. The sequence continues at coordinate 186,410 of ML800345.1, read as the reverse complement.
CACACGACGAGTAATGGCAAACAATATACGACCATAGGCATAAGGTGCACAACGCAACATTTAGCGACAAAAGTAACTGACCACAATCAAGTACAACATACATAAGAGAACAATTGCGCTCCTTACGGAAGGCGCGCAACAAGAGGACTCTGACAACTAAACACCCAAGTTCAACATTATCTAAAAGAACAACCACCCTAAAATACTAACCTGGGGTAATTAAGGTACGTAATTCCAGGGTATTGCACCGCTCATGTTAGTAATCAATAATTAAAATTTCAATGACACTGTCTCGAAACATTAGCCATCTATCATTTATGACACCATTCGGACCCTGATTCTATAATTACCATACTTCTGAATTGCTACGATCCCCAAAATTTTAGTGACTTTACAAGATAAAAACATTTCAAATAAGCCTGAGGAGCTCACAATTCGATATCATTTAGGATCATAATTTTCAATGTTAATGCCAAAAGTAACCTCCTAGTTAGCCTCCTATTTATGAATAACCCCAGTACATGAATGACCTCATGTGCACAAATACTTATAAAATAACTCATGTTTGTACATGACGTCATGTTTATGACTAACATCATGTCTAACAATGACTAATCATCATGTTAAAAATAACATCATATCTAAAAATACCAACATTATGTCAATATATAAAACCCTCACATATACCAATAACATCAGATATTAAAAACAACAATATGACATTTTAATTGAAAAGTAATTGTATAACAGCAAATAACCATGACCATGTGTCAATATAATAATTAAATGACCATGTGTCAATATAAGATATCTAAAAAGGGCATTGTCCCAAATATCCATATTTCATCTCACATGTTAGTGTCCATAATACACTACCATGATCTTCTTAAAAACTAGTCTCATTACTTTATAATAAAAAGACTTTGCAATTAAACAACTAGGCTGCAATGTCTCAGCACTAATGAATTATACAATTGAAATGCCTTAACACTAATGATTAATACTTTAATAGCCCATTTATTTACAGTAGATTTACGCTAACCATTCCACACATTAACGTTCATTGCATTCCACCATAAGATGGTTCATCAAGATCACATTACTTGGCATTCATTATAATATGATGTAAATACAATATATTAACATAATGTAATATCATTGCAATAGCATTCTTTACATTACAAATACCATAGCAGGATGTAATAACATTTCATTAACGTTCCTTACGTTCAATGCTTACCTTACACCAGCATTTCATTCGTTCATCATGATTAGTTAAAGGAACTACACGAAAGGGGTTGAGAACTCCGATAAACCGGTGACGTGGCAGACCATACCGGTTAACAAGGATTTGGTGAGTTAAATGAAACGAAAATCTGGGGAAGTGTAAATACGCAGACCTAAGGCTGTTGAATCCATGCAAGGGATCTCAGGTTATACACTGCGCCCTTACTGTCCGGGAATTCTAAAATTGGTTTTAATCCCATCAACATTTAAATTGTGATAAAGAACAATCCCCTGGAATAATATAAAATGATAATATTCAATCCCCAAGGTCAATCTATAAAGACATAAGGATATATAGGGATAAAACAATAATAATCATCGTTTCCAGCAATCATTACTTTCCATTATAATAACAATAATAGTCATTACCTTCATGCAATCATAGTCATGGCTTCCTTGCAATTATTATCAGTCTATTTTCCTGCTGATAACTCCAGTTTTTGTAAACGAATTTATCTCTTAATATAAATTCGAGAATAATTTTCTTCCTGGAAAAATTTATTATGCATTAAAAAGGATATACTAAATTAAGAGGAGATAACAATAATAAACGTAGAGGAGGATATAACAATAAAGCAATTGAAAAGGGTAACCGCCCAACTTTCCGTGACAGTGTTCATGCTGCACCTTAAATTGCGCTTTACACTTGGCATTTTGTATTGCCAGTTTAAAACCAAAGGCCACGTTACAGCGCCGTGGCTGAACCTTACCCAACTTTCAATAAAGGCAAGATTACTTTTCCCTCACGGAAGCTAGAAGCTTTCGCTCTGTCACCCACCCACTGCGCTGTGTTATCCGTTTGCACGCAGAGAATTATATAATATCTATCATTTATGAGAGGACAGCAGATAGTCTTTACCAATAAAAAGATTAACCCAGACAACTGTAATACAATCGAGACGGCCATAACATACAGGAAACAATAAATTCGTGGCAGCTACGTTAAGGCCAGAATAATTTAACTCTGGCAGTAACGACTCGAATTCTGCAGGTTCGTAAAGGCAAAAGGGAAATGCAACAGGCTACACGCCATTAACAGTGAACATTAAAGGCCATAAACTCTCTGGCTGAGGTAAAAAAAAAAGGGCGCAGACTATCAACGCAGAGGTAAAAGAAAATCATACAAAGGAAGCAGAAACATCACTGTCAAACTCGTGGGTTTTTTTTTTGTCCCCACACGCAGATGAATCTCCACTAAGACGCAGAATTATCACTGTACCCGTACACCAAAAACCCCACTTAAGTGTAGTTAAAGAAGAAGATCTCTGTTTTTGGATTGTGTAATATGGTTCCTTCATTTCCAGAAGAGCACGGTTGGACTGTGATTCAGGGGAGGATTTGAATTGATTTTTTTTGTTTAAAGAAATTGTACAGTCTCGTGAAATTCTTTAGCAACTTCTTGTGAACTATGCCCTTATTTTTTTTTTTTTATCTGAATGATACAGTCTATCTCCCAAACCCTCGTTAATGAACATTTTTCTGAGATGGACAGTTTTCTTTGAAGCTGAAAATCAACGGACAAAACACCCAAATACTTTCTGTTTTTGGTTTTGTGCAGTGATTACTCAGGGATCCCCACTGAACACACACCGGCTGAAACAAATGCAACGGACCCAGAAATTAAAATGCTACGCACAGAGAAGACAACGCCCGTAACGAAATGCCCACAATAATATTAAACGCCAGTGGCATCATAAAAACGCTCAGAACAAACCCAACGCAGAGCATGTTCATTTGTAAATATAAACACCGGTATAAACCACAGGCAAGAAGGATTGCAGAGCCACTAACAGTAACCACTAAAACGACAGTCCATAAACTAAGTTATACAAAACCCTGGAACTACCAGTGCATACAGTAACCATTCTACTCTACAAATTAGATGAGCGTACCTGGTCTTCCGCCCGCTTGATGACATTCGTGCGCTCCGCATACTCCTGCTCCATTCCTCTCCCGCTTCTGCTTGCCGACAACAACGAACTCACCGGTACCTCCCAGCCAAATGCTAGGGGTACTCTTCTTCCCCCTCAACCCCCCGAGCCGCAAAGGGGCCACACACAACCAGAGAGTCACTAGCTCCTCAGCTCGCCTCCAAGGCTGAGCTACCACTCCAAATGTGCTGAGGCTTCCCAACTCATACCAGAAAATCAGTCAGTCTCTCCTCTCTCAGCATAGCAATCCAATCTCAGCCAAAAAGCCCCCCTCTTTTCCCTTCTCCCATCCCTTTATCCCCTCAAACCCTAATTCTCTTTTCACTTAGGTTTTCCCCCTTTTTTTTCCCTTTTGACTTTCCTCATTTTCTTTTTAGTTTAATTCGTTTGTATATTTCATTTTGATTTTTATTTATTTTATTTTTTATTTTTTAAATCAAGGGCATGTGCGCTCATTTTATTTATTTATTTATTTACCCCCCCCTTTTTATTATTTATTTATTTCCCCCATTTTCATATTATTCGATTATATATTTTATTTTTA
>ML800345.1:170407-180648 GCA_009831015.1 Picea engelmannii | reverse complement strand
TTATTCGACATCTAATTTCACCAATCCATCATGGATCTTCAGTTGCATTCTATTTTCCTACTTCATATTCATATAAATCTAACATATTAAATATTAGTGATATGTCAAATTCTTCAAGAAACTCAACCTAGTGAGTGTTCTCACCAAATTTCATCTCTATCTATACAATACCTCAATTTTAACCCATGGAATGTATTGCATTAGATTATGTATAATTTGGAAATGCTTGGTTATATTTGTGGTTTCGACTCATTTCTTTGTTCATTGGGGGGTTTAAGACCTAGTGTTCGTCAATCTTTACCAACAAAACCCGAAGGCATCGACATATTCAATCTTCAGTTAAGGACTGAAGAAGGTCTCACCTAAGACACCATGAGAATCACAAAGAGCATTAATCTTGTGTTCTATGTGAAGGGACAACACATATAAGAAACCTCTCATGGGTAAACCCATTCATTGATTAATAGCTAAGTGACATATTTTTATGCATAAAAAAGTAAATAGACATACATTAAGGTTGTGACACACAAGAATGTAGGGAGGAAGAATTTCATATTTCATCCATTACCTTCAAAGTCATTCAGATACAAAGTAATATAATAGATATGCGCCATGCACTCTAGACTCTTTCATTCATGCACAGTTTCTATTTGTATTACAGATTCATGCAAAATTGGGACAACACTCTACTCAGAACCCACACTATATTCTAGTGTTTTATCTCTCTTCCCTTACAATCAAGAACTCTCTTCTCCACTCTCTCAAGTGAACACATGTTCTACCTGCTTTTCATGTCCACATGCATCCCCTGTATCTTTCCTGGAGTATGGAAATCCTAACTAAATTTCCAACTCATCCATTCCCTTTCCCATGATCATTTAGGTTGTTATTAAAATAAATTACAAAGGTTCCCGAAGATATGCTCTGATTTGGTTTTCATGCAGTCTCTTCTTGACTCCTTGTGCATCGTACAAATTTGGGTTGGTGCACACAATATTCCTTTAGCTCGCACAAATGTTGATTCTTCATGATGCACAAACAATGTTGATTTGTGGTGCCTATGCAATATTCTTCAAAACCTTAGGTGCAAACACAAGGGATTCACCTTGTTGACCAATATCTTATCCCATTAATTCATAAAGGGGTTTTTTATATTGTGAAAAAACAAATCAATATATTGTAGGTATTGGGGGAAGGACATGGTATTGGGGGAGGGACATGGTATTGGGGGGTGTAAAAAAGGGTGTCTAGTAAAAATAGGGTTTTTTTTTATTGGAAATATGTATTGGGAGGGGGGTTCAACAAAAGGATTTTGGGAGGTATTTATCAATATCTAGAGAAATTATGGGTATTATTTAATATGCCACAAATTCACGTGTTATTTCATAGGTTCATTATGTTTCTACTATGTGGGTGCCAATAGGACCCAAACACTATTAGTTGGCTCATCCTTGATCCAACGATGTTGCTACATTATTGAGTTGGTAGAAGTCTGGATCAGACTGAGTGGGGCATCCACACAGTGCTTGAGTAAGTAAAAATCATCGATCTGGGATATTAATGCAACCTAAAACAAATATTGGAATGAGTTAAGCATCCCAAAAGGTTAATGGTGAATGTAGCCTTCATTCTTCATGGATCTTGACCTCTCTCTCATCGATCTCTATCTGGACTCATGAACGGTAGATGTCGTTCAACATACAGTCTAGAACTCCAAGCACTATATAGGCCAAGTCCCTCCTATGGGACTTGGAAGAATCACCCCGGTGCCTACCATGGATCAGTCTAGGGTGATGGCTCCATCAGACATGACCATTTTCTTATTTATGTCTCTCATGTACTTGGTGGTAGCAGGGAATATGCAATCAACTACAACCGATAGAGGACGAAACCCATAGAGTTAGACTATTTTCGTTAGCAAAGGTGTTGATCCATGGTCACGAGATCACTGGCCCTTGGGAATTGGGGCATCCACTATGCAATATTTGAAGCACAGTTCATGTAATTGTTTGGTGATAAGTTTCAAGATGCTAATGAATTGTAGGTCGGGTCCTCTACCCAGTAGTTGAACTCGAATATGAAATTCTCATGAAGAGGGAACCATAGGGCTTTGGGCCTCCTATGTGGACTAGACGTTGTAGGGTACTTCTTGCCTACTATAAGGGGCCATGGGCCCTGGTAATTCATTTTGGAACTAGAATTCCTAATATAACTTGTGTCAGTGGTTGAAATACCTATGTAACTACTCAAGTTGTAATTATGGAGGAGACTATTTCTGGATAATCATTAGTTCTTTATGAATGAAATGGTGTTGGTAGGGGCATATATATATGTGAAGTTGGTTAGGTACCCATTTTGTGGTGTCATCTATTTCTGACAAACTTTGAAATTCAGTAGAGTTGTACTGATTCGCTCCAATCCATATGTGGGTTTCATTGGCAATGATGATAACGATATTGATTTTCCATACTTCTGATGTGCCTTTTGGTATGTGTCGTCATAACTATTTGTGTCCCTTGTACCTATGTAATATGGCTGAATTTGATTTCTTAACCCTTCATTGTATTCAACCGTCGCATATCACATGCCTTCCCTATGCAATCTTGTTGTCATGTCCTGTCCCTTGTACTTTGTTCATGATTTCCCATGCTAGCTTGAATCTATGATATTTGTGGGCGTGGAATCTTGTCATTTCAACCCATGTCAATTGAAATTGTCCTATCCTACTAATAAGTTCATAATAATACCTTATGTGTACCTACCTACCTAAATCCTATGCTATGCTAACTCTTATGCTACTCTAATTCTGCATTGTGTTGATTATTCATGGCACATTCGACCCCTATAGGCCATAATACACCTTTAGTCAGATCCAATTAATGAGTACTTTGAGTGGATGAACCTGTAGTGTTTCTAACTTAATTTCTCCTACTTCATTGTTGTATACTAGGTGAAATGGTCCTAACCAGTGCATGCACAAATTTTCGAGGTGTTTGATGAATTTACTGTCATATAGTAACACTAAATAATCAGGTTGTAGAATTTTGTGTCGAATGTTACGGTCATGCCATGATTTCTATATTTTATTTTCAACCAATTGGTTGTGATCCACCATGAATTTGTCCTCTTCTAGTTCCATAGGTTCATCCAACTTCTATTGAAGTGATTTTTCATCGAATATCTATGTGGCGAGCGAAACCCTCAAACTAGGAACACAACATTCTAAGCATAGGATGACCTATTTTCCATAGACTAAATTGAAGGTTGTAAGCTTAGTCAATCATTTACATGTCATTTTATATACCAATGTATCCAATGTCTCCTGAAATTATTGTGTCCATAGATACTTCATATCTTTTCTAACAACACAACAACCTTTGTATAACTATGGATTAATTGTCTATAATACCATGTGTGTCCCAATGTTGCACACATTTCTTTGACTAATGTAGGAAATAGCATTTCTAGTATTTCGAAAAACATTCTTGATCTATGAACAACCCCTCCATGCATACCACATGTCTGAGAAGCATCCCAAATGGTGTAAAAAATATACATTTCTTCAAGTTCAAGGAAATATGTATTTGGAGACACCTATCTAGCATCAATTTGAGGGCCCGTATATACTCCTTTAATAGGTTAAACACTATCCAGTCATCTAAGTACACCTCTATAAAATTATGGATAAAATTCTTAAAAGTTGTGACCACAATCCTAGAAAATATCGTGGGTACATTATTCTACCCAAAAAGAATTATTGTGTAAGAAAACGATCCCCATTATATCATAAATGTTGTATTAGCGTGATCTTATTCAGTGATTATCACCTATTTGTATCTTGAGAATCCATCTGTGAAGTTGTAATCCTCACGTCCACCCACATTTTCCAATACTTCATTATTAAATGGTGTTGGGAATCAATTGTGTACATAGAACACATATAAGTTGTGTAGGTCAACACAAATCCTTATGTCGCTTGTCTTCTTTGGTTGTACCACCATCGATCTAATCTAATCTGACTCCTCCACAAGGATAATGATCCCAGCTTATAAAATTCAATCTAATTCTTTGCGCGCCTTCTCCTTATAGTTGGGATGGAGGATATAAGGTATCCTATTTACTAGTTTAGCATTGGGATTCAATTGAATTTTCATGGCACCAAGGGATCTTGTAATTCCTTTAATTTTTTATAAGCTTTGGGGGAATATTTCTTCATATGTTTTTAGAAACTCTACCACCCGTGTTACTAATTCTTGGTACCAACAGTCCCCAATGATGGCCATATTCGGTGCTTCTTTTGTATCGATGTTATGTTCCTTTGTCTTTATAAAACGACCATATTCCAGAGCTGTGATTTTAGAGGTCTTCCCTTGAACCATGTTTTTTTCCCTTAGTTTCATTGATTTGTACTCCCCTATGGTTGTCTTCATCCATTCCATTGTTGTAAATATTCCAGAAGTGTACGCCCAACCTTAAATTTTCCATTTTCTTGTGATAGGCATAGATGAATTTCAACATGGTGTTCTTCAGTTGGCGATGGAAGATAAAATCCTTAATTCTCAAGAGTTCCTCCTTTTAAATTGGTATTTTCATCGTGAAACTAAATTCCATGTAGAACTATGTACTAACACTTAATCGGTCTCCAGTTTTCCTTATTCTTTCCTCCTCGATGTACCATATTCATGGTACCATGTCCATGGTATGGAAAAACATATGTACCCTTTGGGTGTGAGGGATATGTGTTGTCTACCAATGCTTCTCACAAAATCAAGTGTGCTCCTGAGGATATTTTGTATCCTTATATCAATTTACCATTTCAAATTTGGTTGTGGACTAGAAGTTGACCTTTATAAATTCAACCACCTATTCCATTCTTGTATGTCCATGCAGTGTGTCTCCCACCATCACACAAGAGTTCCCTTGATGACCACATTAATGGTTTTCATCCTTTGGTTCTCCGAGACCACGTCTTCCATATGCACTATAAATGTGTCAATAGGAACCATACCATATAATCTTGGTGCATCACATAGCTCTAATCTAATCTAACGTATTGCATTTATATTTCATATGTATCTCATTGTTCAAACCTCATATGCCTTATTCTTCCATCTCTCCATAGCATCCTATGAATCCGTATCATATGAGCACACACTTCTCCATCTCATCTTACCATTAGATGTGGGGTTGATATAATATTCCTTGTGCTCTGTAATATTATAGATGTTATCAATGATCGAACTATGTGCATCCTCATTCATGGGATCATTACACACGTTTCCCTCATTTGGATCCAATGGCACAATAACGTGCAAGGTATCTATTTCAGAGGACATTTGTCTTTTCTTCATATTCAATACCACATTGTTGTCAAATTCCCAATCATTACGAATTAGAGCAGGGTAGGGATATGATTCATTCATGATCTCAATCACCTCAAAGTTTTCTCTAGTTTTCACCCCTTCAATGTTCACCTCCACTTTCTCCAACAGATCGATGGGATAAATTTGGTATTGGTTAGTCAACCTGAGTTGAGTGGGGGACCAAACCAAGTTTGTCTTACCCATAAACTCCTAAATTGTTTTTGGCAAGATGTTCACATCAGATCCCAAGTTCAACATGACATCGTCCATATCATAACTTCTAAGTTCAACTGTCATCTTGAACTCTCTTCTTTTGCGCTTTTGCTTGCTCACCTGGCGCACATCCCATTGTGGCAACAAGGAAGATATAACTATAGGGTAAAATCATGAAGGTGGGTAAAATTTTTGTGAGAATTAGGTCTCCAAAATTCCTAGTGACATTTTCGGCCAAAATACTAATTCTTTCTGCCGAAAGACAAGTGCTTTCAGCCGAAAACAAATTTGGTCGAACCTTTAGATGTCAAATCGAACGGTACTGTGACGACGCCCTCAACTGCTGTGTACCATATTATATAGATGGATTTTTTTCATCCAGTAACATATTTTCGGCCAAAAGATGTTTCGATCGAAAGAATATTTCGTATAGCCAGATGAAAATTTTCATCCAGTAACATCTTTTTGTTCGAAATAATCTTTTAGACAAAAACTAGTTTCGTCCAAAAACACCTTTTGGCTAAAAATGTTTATATATATCCCCCTCACATCGATCATTTGACCCTTTTCCGAACTGCTGAGGGTCTAATGGTGAGAGTCATTTGATTGTTTTCGTTGGTTTTTGTTGGTTGGTGATTGTTATTGGTTGTTTTTGGCGTTGGTTGTTGTTGGCGTTGGTTGTTGTTGGCATTGGTTGCTGTTGTCATTGGATGCTATTGGCATTGGTAGTGGCATTTGTTGGCGTTGGTGGTTACTATTGGCATTGGTGGTTGTTGTTGGTGTTGGTGGTGGAAGTTGTTGGCATTGGTTATTGTTGGTGGTGAGGAACTTCACTAGTCCAAACACTTCAGATTGAAGATAAATCTAAACCCTTGTTTTTAAATTAATTTAATTTTAATTTATTTATAAATTTTATGTTTTAGGAGGTGGACAGGGACAAATTAAGTCATTTCCATGTACAGGGACATGCCTGAATTCGGGCCTGACCATGTACATGGACAGGGCCGAATTCGAGCATGTCCATGTACATGGTCAGGGACAAATTTGGGCCTGTCCATGTACATGGATAGGGACAAATTCGAGCATGTACTTGTCCATGGACATGGCTGAATTTAGGCATGTCCCTGTACATGGACATGGTTGAATTCGTCCATGTCCATGTAAATGGACATGGTATGTAACAAATTTATTTTTTAGGACCTTTAGATATTTCAATTGTGTTTTATCCCACTTAATAAAGTTGTTAGGTCAATAGAAAATGAGGGATAACCTTTTTCTTTCAATTAAGACCCTTACTGATTTATTTCATTTCTTTGCTATAGAAGGCACACACAACACAGTAGAACGTTCATTGGTAAATTGACTGGTTCTCCCACATCACTAGAAGGATAGGAACGTTCCTTCTGGAGTATACCTTACCGGAGCTAGATAGGTTTCTTTCCCCCACCATAACATCTTCCCAATTCCTCCTTATCGCCTTTTGATCATCCCCTAAAAAATAGCCTACATGAAATAATATCTTTTGCTATTAGTTATGAGCATGTACCACTTTTGAATGAAGGGATTAGTCAGTCAAATATGAGAAAATCACCATTTGAACCATTTCCTTTAAACTTTGGATTGAAACAACCAATTCCCTCAAGTGTTTACCATAAGGTGTCACTACATTATCCACTGAAGTATAGTGTAAAACATCCTCTTGAAATTCCACCATATGAGTCATCAATGGTTTCTGAATAGAGATCATTCCTTATGCACTTCATGCAACCAAAATTTAAATTGAAGTATCTTATTGTCAATAGGCCTAAATTTGGTCCTGTCCATGTACATGGATAAGGCCTGTAATAAAGTTCTTTGTTGGGACCTTTAGATATTTCAATTGTGTTTTAGTTCCCTATAATGTTGTTCACTATTTGATAATATTATCCCAATGAAAGGAATGGATTTATTGAATATATAAAAGGTAACAGGTTGTGTGAATTCCCTAATCTATTATAGGTCATCCCAACATTGTCTATCAAGCACATGCTCTTTTTCTGCTTTTCTTTGTAAAATATTTAGAGATCAAGTCATTGGGGTTTAAGCCAGGAGGTCCAGGTGTAAAGAGACCAATATTTTCACTCATGAAATAAGTACATATACAAGGCCTAATTAGGCCATGTCCTTAGGCCATGTCCATGTACATGGACAGACCTGAATTCGTCCATGTCCATGTACATGGGCCTGGAAGATTTATGATATTCGTTTCTAGATTTCATTTCAACAACTTAACAAGTTGACATATTTATTTATATATTTTATTTCAACAAATTAAGAACTTAACATATTTGTTTATATATTTCATTTGAACAACTTAACAAATTATTTGTGGGAATTGAAAGCAGTTGAATGTTTGTGTGCAAATCTAGAAGAATAAATTTTATTTGATTTCATTTCAACGAGAGAATTTATTTGATTTCATTTCAACAATAGAATTTATTTTATTTTTGATATATTTGTTATGAGATTAACAAATTATTTGTGGGAATTGAAAGAAGCTTGGGTAGATTACAATGTTATAGATTTTTTTATAATTACATACAAACCCACATTGAATCTAGACTTCCTCCTTTGTTTTTCATTAAATCAAACCATTGTCAAAATGTTTAAATGATGATCACATGAATGAATGAAAAATAAATTCGAAAATGGATCTATCAAAAGTGGAAAATAGTGGTGGTGAACAATAGTTTGATCTTGCTCAAGCAAGTGTGTTAACTCTGATGATCGATATAAGTCTAAGAGTTATCTTTCTCACTCAATTTGTGTTAACTCGATCCATCAAGTCTAAGATCATTTTTCACTCAAGCTCTTGATTGATTGATCAATCATCAAAGGTTTTCTCGAACTCATGTTCATGGACAGGCCTGAATTTGAGTTTGTCCATGTACATGGACATAGCTGAATTCGGGCCTATCGATGTAGATGGACATGCATGAATTAGGCCCTGTCGATGTACATGGGCCTGGAAGATTTACGATATTCATTTATAAATTACAAAACATGGCATAGCTTTGAAATATTCTATATTTTTTCATACCACTTTTTCAAGCATGACTCCACTATATATCTGGACCCTACATCTTTGGAAACATGGATCTGTTATGCTGCCATCCATACATGTCACACTAATTTTTATGTTGAATTCTTTGTTGTTTCATCACCTCCCTTACATAATATGTATATTCATGACCCATTTTTATTTCTTATTTTGAGTGCATCCTAGGTTAGAACCATATTCTTTATATACATCCATAGAGAGATTTTAATCTTTTTTGGAGTTGTAAGTGTGCATAGCATTTTCCGTTAGTTCCACTCCATGTACCTCTAAAGAGCACAATTTTTAATAGCCACATTGTTTTGCAATCCTCCCAATGTGGCTCTTACTTGAGCCTTGTGTAGATACTCTTTGAACAATTTAAATAATAATTCCACGACATGTTCCCATCTACTACCCATTGATTTATCATCTTTCCATCCTTTCTGTGATACATTAGTTGAAACATTATTTTCCACATGGTTCAAAGTGATATACCCCTATTTGATGGGATTCAATAATTTCTACATGAAACCTGATCATATTGTGCAATTGATCCTACCCTCTCTCCTCATCACCCACTCTCTAAGTGAGGCATTTCACAACCATAGGGAAAAAATGAACTAGAGCATTCCAGTGAGAAGAATCCTTTGTGCCATATTTTTTTGGGTTTCATATCTACTTAATAAGTGAGCCACACCTAAAATATTTCTACTTAATTCCCTTTTCCCAATGACAGGGTATGATTTTATATCCTGCCATTAGCTTTTAGTTGTCAAAAATTGTCACATAAATAATATTCCTTGTACCCCCCTTCTTCCTTCCTATTTTGTCTTTTCCATAGTCTCACATTGAATAGAGAAACCCTGTCATTATAATTTCATAGAGAAAAAAATATTAAATCACTTCTTTTTTCTAATAAACTGCAAAATCTCTTTAAAAATGGATGCCAAGGCATGAATTCGAGCATGTCCATGTACATGGACAAGCTCGAATTTGTGTCTGTCCATGTACATGGATAGGGAAGAGGAAGTAGTAGAAATTTTTTTCTTCAAACTATCACAAATTTTAAATTATGCTCATTTACTTTTGATATACAAAGTTTTACTTCCATTTTTTTCAATGTCTTTATACCTTATCCTTTTTTTTTAAAACGTGCAAGAAAAATTTGGGTATTGTTAATGCTATATTTCTTAAGAGTAAGTTGTTTACTTTCTGTTCAAACTTTTCAATTTTTTCTTTCCCCTTTATATCTCTTTCTTCGAAAAGTAAATATGTAAATTAGTTGCATTATATACCTAAATTAATGTATATAATTAATGAAAGATCCATTGTATATTAACTTGATTTCGATTTTCGATAGATCTATCCCTTTTGCAATTCCATTTAAAATCCTAATATTGTAAACACTATAAATGAATTTTATTAACAATTCATATTCTTTGAAATCATGAAGAAGGTACATACTATAATCATAGCTCATGTCCTTATTGAAAAAACATTGTATATATATATATATATATATATATATATATATATATATATATATATATATATATATATATATATATATATATATATATATATAT
>ML800345.1:151886-170296 GCA_009831015.1 Picea engelmannii | reverse complement strand
ATAGATATAGATATAGATATAGATATAGATATAGATATAGATATAGATATAGATATAGATATAGATATCAGTCAAATATAGCAAACCAAAATTGGTAAGTTCATAAGCATCACCATCAAAAAAATTTGAATACAAGTATGAATTCAATATTTCCTTCAAAAAATGTTTAGTTATATTTTTTAGTCTTGAAACCATAGATATGATTCATGTGGAAATAAAAAATGTTCATCCCATCAAGATAAATACCCAAAACTCGTAAAAGATCCTCAAGTTGAGATCCAAGATCATGCAAATCCAAACCAAATTGTGTAGAGACTCATCCTCACTAGACCTATAAGAAGACTAACGGTTAACCCTAACCATGATTATGGAAAATCAATTGAATTACCCAATATAGAGGGATATTTGAACATGTTTAATTTTTTCCAAGGAGGATAATAAGCAGGTAAATTCATGCCCGTGTTGGCCAAGAAGAATCCAATTCCACATGAGGAAATGGGTGAAATTACAATTGAAAAACCTTGGACACATCCACTAATCATGATGGAGGCCATGGATTAAGCAAAAAACCCTAGACCAATAGTGGAATGGTAAATAGGGTGTGTTCCCATTGAACCTAAGTAAAAAAGTATCTTGAAATTATCTTTGTTAGGAGAGGAATTACAAGTGAAATTGTAGTTCATTATCTTGTCATGAATTATTGGGAAGTAACAAACCAGGAAAACAACTTCAATTAGTGGAGGAAAATGAAAAATTAACCAATCTTCTCATGGTTATACATACTTGGTAGAGAAACCTAACAATGGTTCATGTCACCTCCCTTTCACCAAACCTTATTTTGAATTGGTAAAATATATTCTCATTGAGAAAATATACTATGATTCAAATGAGTATTGTTGGTGGGTTTTGTCACAAGGATGTGCCAAAAAACCCTACTTTGATTGGTTGTATTCTTAAAGGTATATGAATTTAAAATAGATCTATGAAATAAGGATTCATTCATGCAACACCATAACTCTTATGAAAACAACAGAAGCAAGTAAGATATTTTGAATTCACCACTAGCATATCTAATATTTAGATCATAATAA
The DNA here is from genome assembly GCA_009831015.1 of Picea engelmannii. Taxonomy (NCBI): domain Eukaryota; kingdom Viridiplantae; phylum Streptophyta; class Pinopsida; order Pinales; family Pinaceae; genus Picea; species Picea engelmannii. Next base: position 169,205 of record ML800345.1, on the reverse strand, counting down.
ATAATATATGTATTTATATATAATATTTAGATCATATTTTGAATTGACACTTCCATGGCTTGAACAACCCTTACTTTTGTTTCTTGAAGTAGGGTTGATCATCTCTTCCTTAGTATCTCCCTCTAAAAGAAATTTTATGTTATTTTTTGTTGTTTCAATTTTATTAGATGCATTTATTAAAGTTATTTTAGTAATTTGCAAGTTCATATATCCTATATTTTAATATTATATAAGGTACTAGTTAAATTATATTTCCTTCATATTGCATCACCATCCAGGTTTAGAAGCTTGGCTTAGAACCATAGGTTTAGGAGTTTCATGGTGGTGGCAACAATTGTGCCCTAGGTGAGGGATAATGAGTACAAACCATATTATTTTTTTCTCATTATTTCTCTCCATCCCTAGTCTCATACTATATTTTACTGATTATTCTTGAAGAGTGGGACACGAACATTGTCCTATGCTTTGGTACACTAAGGATGAGTCTCCTTATCCAAGATATACCACAACAAGTTCACTTTGGTAGGAATCTTAAATAATTTAATTAACTCTTTAATAAACATTATAAAAAATATTACCTTCTACATGTTACACATAGATTATCTTATAAATTACCTTCTACAATTTACACATAGATATAGATTATCTTCTACATGTTACATTTTTTTTATATTTAAATAGTTTCATGTTCATTATATATAGCATAATAGTCACAAATATAGTTGTTAGTTTTTTCAATATATGTCTTTGATGCTTTCAAATTATTATAAATGCTTAAATTCATTCAAGTTGTTTTATAAATTATATTTTCATTTTATGTTTCTATAACTTATGAACTTTCACATTCATATATTTTCAAAGGATATCTATCGAGGTGAGATGTCGATACAAGAGTCTCAAAAAATTCCTCACAAACGCTCTAGGCTATCCAATGAAGGAGGAAGAGGAACCCCGTCTTTTAATGAGACATCGAGGATGTCGAAGACCCATATCTGAACAAAGCAGGGAAGCTTGGGAGGGGAAACTAGTGACCAAATGCAATCTAGTCAAATGAGGAGATTATCAAATGAATCTGTGAATAGATCATCCAAACAATGTGCTCAAAATAGTTATATCGATGAAACTTTCTTAGATAGGTTGCACATTAATACTCCAACATCGAAGAATGTAGGGAATACATCACAAGAAGAAAATAGGTTTGGTAAATTTTTTTGATTTTGTATTTTTGTGTATTTATGTTTATGTTTTATAAATATATGTTTTGTTTTTAATTTTTTTTTATGTTTTATGTTTTTTTTTTAAATGTTTGTAATTAGTGTCAAATGTGTATGTGTAGAGGATGAGTTTAATGTGAGAGAAGATAATGAAAGAGAGAGTGGTTATCATGAAGATTCCAATGTTGGTGAAGAGGGTGAAGGTGGATTCAGGGGGCGTTGTCAAGAAACATAATCTTACACGCCTATGTCTACCTATCCCTTAGATGTTGGTGATGAGATTCCTTGGGAAGAGTATACTGAAGCAATGACCCTTGAACGATAATTAGGTGTTAAAAGAAGGCTACAAAATTATTTGAGGTGCTTGGATCTACCTTGAGAGAGTAAGAAAATCTTGGAGATTGTTTTTCATTCATTGTAGAACTTCATGGATGCATATCAAAAGATGGGGACAACGATTGATAGTTTTATCAATTTGATGAGGAGATGAAAGTCGGAGGTGATGGGCCCTGATAAATGAAAAGTAGTAAAAGGTAGAGTTTCAAAATAAGATGTAATTCTATGTAAAAAGGGGCCAAAGTGAAAGATGTTGAAGGTGAAATATGTTAAGCACCCCAACATAGAAGGACATCTTTATACTAGATTTTTGGAAGCATATGGGAAGTTGTTATGGAATGATGAGGTTCCACATCACTTTTCTAGACCCTTTCATGAAAATCTTTTCATGGGCATGCACCCTAATTATACCAACCTACCGTCCAATTATTATGTGGATGGTAAAGGATGAACATATGATCGAAAATTGGCACATCGAAATGCAACACTGTAGAGGCCTCCACATCCTTTGGTATCTCATCCAACAGGGGCATTTGCCTCACATTTATAGGTGAGAACTACATCATATGTTGGCAAGGAAGATAGGAATGGAATCAAAGGAAATTTAAGATCATTTTTTTATGGTGTTGATGTTGGTTTGAACCGTCAGAGAGATGAAGCCAATTCTTGAGCCAATTTTGTTTACAAAATAGATGAGGAGATAGATTCCATGTCGATAGAAGATATACATGAGTATACAAAATTTTGTCGCAATGGTGGGAAGGAATTAATTCAGAATGATGACCCGAACATCGGATTGGTATGTGTTACAATTAGTAAATTTTTCATGCATTTGAGGATAGTTTCCTTGTAGTTCTAGATCTAGACAAGTCATTGTATCTTTAAAAATAATTGAGTTGTTATCGTCATTAATTATAGTTTGGTCATATGTTAAATGAATCTCTAGTAAAAGGGGGACTTAATTCAACGAGTTTATATTTGGATGGGTTGAATCAGGTATGTGTTTTCTAGTATCCACATATGAGCACTTTAGTTGTCCAATCTTCACAATTGTAACATCCCTCTCTTTCCTACACATGATTTGACTTATTCTTTGAGCACACTTGTGTGCAAGTGATATGGTTTAGTATATGTTTTTTTTTTTTTTCTTATGGATTCAAATGATGATGTTGTTGGACTATGATGTTATGTTATTTGATATGTACGTATAGACATGTGCTATTGACGAGTTTCTCCTGAGTGTGCAGGTCTCTTTACAGATTTAGAATGTCGATGGCATCAATGGACCTCCTTGGACTCCATATTGAGTCAGGGAGTGGATTGTATATGGTTTGGGTACTTGTATTTATGCATATGTGACATATGATCGGGTATATTATGATGATGTTTATGGATCATTGATAGTGTTTCGTTAATGGATGCAGGATGGTGATTTCTTTCTAATCAGACTCACATTAGGAGTAAAGGGACCATGCACAACAACCAGATATTCAGGGAGAGGTGTGGCACCATCCCTACCACAGGCTACTAACACTCCTGTCGTGGCTCGAATTGTAGGTTAACGATTACCTAGTTCGATAGATCCACGATGCCATGAGGGCAGACTGAGACAGTCGCTCATGAAGATTCTAAGGGGCGCACAATAAGGCAAGGTCCTTATTCCTTAAAGGTCCTTAGTATCTCACAAGGTTGTCTGATGGAGTATTGACTCCAAGGGTTAGACAACTACCAAAACCAGTCAAAGGCGAGTGGCACCCTTGGAGCATGTAGTGTGTCTTGAAGGGAACATCGCATAAATAAAACTTGAACAAAGGCAAGTGGCACCCTTGGAGGATGGAGTGCCTTGAAGGGAACACCACGGGTTTTAGTAAAGGTGAGTCAATGAACCTAGGTATCTAGAAAACAATAATTGGTTTTGACTATTGTCGGACTTAAAAATAATTAATAATTGGATAATTGTATTAATTATAAAATCCCCTTAAAAATCTTAAGCCTAATTCTAAATTGGGTAAGAAGACTAAAACTAATTAATAAATTAACTAGAAGGGGGATGAAGAAAAATCAAGTTAAGAATTAAAAAGGAGAAATATTTTATCTAAAGATTTAATTACATGATTATGTGCAAGAAATGTTAAATTGGAACTAAGATAAGAAAGGAAATGAATGTAAAAAGGAATGTGAAAGCATAGAAAAGAATCTCGTCTAGTCTAACTAAATAAATTTCCTAAAATTAAACACAACTAAGTTTTAGAAAGGTGTCAGTCACTAAAAAAGAAATAGAGGGAATAAAGGGACAACTAGGAGTAATTTTAGGAGCACTTTTAGGATGGGTGAGGGAAATTGACATTTAACTAAATTAAATAAGTGAATTTATTGGTGCAACTAAGGGAAGGTGTGACAAGTGTATGAGGGGAGTAATTCCTAATTAATTTTTAATAAAACAAATTAAACGTGCAAATGGAAAGTGGTCACTAAGAAAAATTATATAAAAGTAATGGATGAGAAGAGGAATGGATCATGACTGGTATGCATAAAGTTATGCTGCCAAAATTTATTTAATAGGTTTTTCTTGTGAGAGTTGGGATACCTAACTCGAAAAATAGAGAGTGCTAGCTTGACCTTCCGAGGCGAGCTGGGAGCTAGAGTTTTCTAGTTGTGTTTGTGCGTGGCCCCTTTGCGGCTCGGGTGGCTAAGGGGGAAGAAGAGTACCTCTAGCATTGGTTGGGAGGTACTGGTGAGGTCTTCACGGTTAGAAAGAGGGGAGTAGGATGAAGTGCAAGAGCGAGAGATCATAATCGAATTCTCGCCTTCAGTTACAATATTTTTATTTAAATTTGTAATCACATTGGATTAATTTGTATAATCTAGTTTTTTTTTACCTTGCGTAATTGTGTGAGATATTAAGATCAAGATATCATCTCCTATATGCTTTTATAAATGCTAGAGGTGGATTCCTAATAATTTCACCGCCATTTTTAATGTAAATCTGATCTTGAATGTATACATATATAAATGTTTGACCACCGTTGTTGTTAATTTCAAATCTAAGCTGAATGTATACATATATAAATGTTTCATCACCGCCATTGTTAATTTCAATTCTGAGCTTGAATGTGTACATATATAATGTTTGATCACTGCCTGTTTATTTTCAATCTGAGATTGAATTTCTACTTACAAAATGTTTGATCACTACCCTTTAATTTGAACCTAAGTTTGTACTATCCGATCCATAACACATTTTTTTTCAAATCGAAATTTTTCTCTGATGAGGTCACTGCCAACCAAAATTGATTTGGAACTGATCAAATTTTCTTCTGGTCCTTACCCACGTTTTTGCTTACTCTCCAGTGAAGTTTTATTCTACCAATACACACGTCACCTCTGCATTTTTGTTGAAGGACGCCCATGCAATTTACCCTTCTTACCTCTACGTTTTTGGTGTAAAAACATGCTCAGACTATGGGGGAAACTAGCAAGAGTTTTTACCCTCCTTACCTCTATTTTTTTGGTGTAAAAACGTGCTCAGATTGTGGGGGAAAATAACAAGAGTTTTTACCCTCCTTACCTCTGCGTTTTTGGTGTAAAACCATGCTCAGACTATGGGGGAAACTAGAAAGAGTTCTTACCCTCCTTACCTTTGTGTTTTTCATGTAAAAACATGCTCAAACTGTGGGGGGGACTAGCAAGAGTTTTTACCCTACTTACCTCTTTGTTTTTGGTGTAAAAATGTGCTCAAACTGTGGGGGAAACTAGCAAGAGTTTTTACCCTCCTTACCTCTGTGTTTTTGGTGTAAAAATGTGCTCAGACTGTGGGGAAAACTAGAAAGATTTTTTACCCTCCTTACCTCTGTGTTTTTTGTATAAAAACATGCTCAAACTGTGGGGAAAACTAGCAAGAGTTTTTACCCTCCTTACCTCTTCGTTTTTGGTGTAAAAACATGCTCAGACTGTGGGGGAAACCAACATGTGGTTATACCATGTTTATCTCTATGCTTTTATGTGCAAAACATGCTAGTTTGTGGGGGAAACCAACATGCATTTTTACCATCTTCATCTCTACATTTTTTTGTGTAACATGCTATCTTCTGGGGGAACCGACATGAGTTTTTACCTTCTTTATCTCTGTGTGTTTCTCACTCTTTTTGCCCAAAATTTTCGTCATTATCTTTGCGTTGTTTGGGAATTTACCAACTCTTCGTTTTCCTTAATGTCTATGAGTTATTAAGTCCCTGCCTTTTTCTTATTCCTACACCTTTTTGGGGATTAGAAGATGCCCTGCACATTGGAGTGTCCTTTAGTTTCATTTGATTTTAGTTAGTAATATTCAAAGGCAGATATCTTCTTTCAATGTGATCACACAGTTTATATGTATCATTTTCCTTATGATGTCTAGAAGTCTTCAAGTTTAATATTTGTTTTTAAGTGTCATTTATATCTCAAAGTTAATTTTAATGAACACTTTAGATATCTATGACCTTTCAATAAAAGGCTCTACTGAATGCTTGATTTATTTTGGGGTCAGTCTATAAATGAATGAAATAATTATTTCGCGTATGCATTATAGGTGATGTATTGAATTTACTTGAGTATGGATTAAATTGTTGGAGGAATATTGTAGACTAATAGCACCTAAGTTGGAGAGTTTACAATGTAAATTGTAATCCTCATTAAAAAACATGACTACTTTGTGCATAAATTGGAATTGATACTTATTTTGTGACATGTATTAAAAGAGATGTATTGAATGTTTGGATGTGAGTTGATTATATGAGCACCTTGATTAATGTTGATATGTGATAAATTTAACAATTAGATTGCTTGCGCGCCTTGAAAATGTATAGGGGTGATTACTTAAATAAATAAATCATTCACATGCCACGATATAAATGTTGATGAATTATGCATTATGAACAACGTTGATGTATAACAAGATGTGTATAATTCACTATTTCTTCCCTTAAATTGATGTATGTTGGTTGAGTAGATAGCTTGGTTACGCCATGATATAAATTGATAGTTTTCTCTGGTGAAATGAATAATTAATAATTGATGAATGATTGAGTTATAAATTTACCTTACACCATAGATTATGTTGTGATTAAATTATTGGATTGCTTGCACATTGGATTAACAACAGATGTAAAATGATTTAGCTTGATTACCCGCGTGCCTTGAAATAACGGTGATGCATGATTAGTTTAGTAACAAAATGTACTTGTGTGCCTTAATTTAAGCGGGCGTAAGATTTCTTCGTCATTATTCTTTTGCACCTTGAATTTAAATATTAATTAATCTAGCGTCGTGAATTTATTAGATATATGACTGATTTAGTGACTATATTTCTGTTGCGCCTTACTTAAGTTGACATGTGATTGTTCTAGAATTGTTTTCTCTCACATGCAATGAATATTTAATTGTTGATGTATGATTGATAATGATATTGATTACCCTTGCACCATGATTAATTGATGAATAGGATTGATGGATGGATCTAGTTGATGATTGGACTCATTTGTTAGTGGGATGTAGACACCTCCTTATTCCTCAAAACAGTCACCAGTCCTGAGACCTTAAATGGTTAAAATCAATTGGAACATGGACTTGAGCGTTGCTTATGTGTCCTAGAGGTCCTAACCTTACAGGGTAGGTCAGGCGAGTAGTCATTTTATATTCATTATCTAATTGTACGTGTTGTAAATCATTTCAAGATGATTGATGTTCTGATATGCTACGCTACTTATGTTTATGTGTCACTATCCTTCATTGACATGTTGAATGCGTCGTTAGTGATTTCCATGATGAGTAGATGGTACTGATTTTACTTATGATGTTGTTGTTTAGGCACTGTTGTGATCATGTGTTGATGTTAATTTCTTAACACACACACAAAAAATTACCTTTTGTGGTTTTCTTTTTCTTAGGCGTAATGGAGGGTTGTTACAACAACTTGTTGAATAAGAAACATACATGAAATTTATGTTTTTGTATTAATGTGAACACATTGAACTCTATATAATTCTTAGTTGTGTTGTTCACAGATTCCTATTCTGTCTCCCTTGTCTCAATTCTCATGGGAAGAGTTTGAAAAGGGTGGGAGTTCACAGGTATCATTGCATGTTGAAAGCAAATTTAATTATATATGAAAATTGTAATGTCATTTAAATTATTAATTTAAAAGAAAAATGTCTTAAACAATATATAATTTATTGAATCTTAGGGTATGGTGGGTAAGATCGTGACTCAACTGACCATGGGAATGCCATCCTCTTGTTTGGTTGATGATATTCAGGTTGATACATCACAGGTATTACATGTTTCAAATTTAAAACTACAATTTGATGTGTTAAAATCATTTAAATTTAATTTTCAAATGTACAATTTTGAAATGTGTTATAGGGAAATGTGGAGAAGATAGTGCCTAAGACTATGCTTGAACAGAATGTGGGAGATTGGGATTTGGGAGGATGCATCCATACCTAAGAAGGATGTGTCTATTCATGATGATGCTTAAATGCATGTACATTGCACATTAGTGAGGTTTAGTTTGTTTTTATGTTGGGTCTTTTATATATAAGTGTTCAAGCTTATTTGTGTTGAATATGTTTTTTTTTTTACTTTTTTCAAATTTTTGTTTCATCAACTTTTTAATTAATCATTTCCTATTCATAGAAAGGTTACTCAACTAGTGTCTATATAACTTTTCAATGCTTCGATCAACCATTTTGAAATATATAGAACTCCTATATAAGCTTATCGTCATATAAAATAGTACATTAAATCTTATTTATGTTTAGATCGTGACGCAGACCTAATTTTGAAATCTAGCATTTGATTATATGGGAACGGAATATAGATCTCCCACATCAGAAAGAGGGAAGATTTTAAATTCACTTCGATACCGATCTTATTTAAGATTAGATCTTGAGCATGGACTAGAACTATTCTAGATTTAAAAATATGATTACATGAACTTATTCATGGTCTTACTTATATGTTTAAACTTTAGATCGTGATGGAGACAGTTTTGAACTTGAGCATTTGATTATTTCAGAACAAACTCTATTCCACATCAGAAAAGGGGAAGATTCTAAATTTTCTTTGATTTCATTCATTTCCTTCTTTTCCAAGAATGGCGTAATATGGATATTTGTGTTTTCTGCATATAAGGAAGTGAATTCATTCTTGGGGTATTGCCAAATTCTTAACTAATTTCTTACTAACCACTAACCAACATTTGTAGATTTACAAATAAGCTATGTACGTGCATGATTTCGCTTATGTTTAGATCACAATGAAGGAATATTTCAAATATCATTTGATTATATGTAATATGAATACATCCCATGTAGAAAGATGAAATATTTAAATGGTTTTTGAAGAATGACTTAATATATGTGCAGATTTGTGTTTTCTACATGTACATTAAAGGTTATATGAGAACATATATTCCACCGCAGAAAGAGGAGATAAGTATTTTCTTGGAAGAATGGCTTTTAATATGGATATTTGTGCACTTTCATAGATGTAAGTATTTTCTTGGACGAATGGCTTAATATGGAGATTTGTGAGTGGACTTTAATTTGAAAGGGAATTTGATTATATGAGAAAATATATTCCACTATAGAAGAGAAGATAAATATTTTCCTGGAAGAATGGATTAATATGGATATTTGTGAGCTTTCTGCATACACAAGTGAATTTATTTTCAGGGTATTATCTAACTATGAACACTAAAATCGGTTACCAAGCACACCATTTTTATCTTTAAATTTTTTCTAGATATGATCTTACTTTGTTTACATCATGTAGGAAATGTTGAAAGAACATTTGGTTATAAAAAAAAATTAAAGATTTATGCAAAGAATGGCTTAATATGGAGAGTAACTATTTTGGAAGTTTTGAAACTTCGTGATGTAAGTTTGGTTAAAAAAAATGCCAAAAAAGTATAATAAAAAGAGAGCAATAATTTTAGATCTCTAGAACTCTGGTTGGGTATGTTATTATTGCTCACATGGTTATGTTAATATTGATGATCTACTTGGGTATGTTATCATTTCTCATTTCTTATTTGATAAAGTTAAATATCTTTAAAATATTTGTTGATAAAGTATATGCTAATATGTGTTATTGGTTTTTATTTTTATTGTTACAGTGATGTTTACATTACTGGCTGAAAACGAGTTCATGGATATTGGAAGATGAAACTTCAACACTTTTGGTATGTAAATTTTGGTTTAATCACAATTTGTTATATATATATATATATATATATATATATATATATATATATATATATATATATATATATATATATATATATATATATATATATGAAACTCAAAATATCAATTTATTGTTTGATCTTTGATTTCTCTTATACTATTTATGATGTGAAACCTGGCAATTTATGTTTTATGATAAAATGTTTATATTATTTATGATGGTGAAATGATAGTTTATGTTCGATGATAGTGTGCTGAAATTAAAAATTATTTATTTCATTTCATTTGTAAATATCATTGTATAGTTAAGTATCTCATAATTTCAATTTTGTTTTATTTACGAATACAATTGAATTGTCAAACATATCATCATCATAGTTTCCCTTCTATTCATAGATATTTTTATAAGTTGAAGGGTTCATAGTCCAAGGGGATATTTCAGCTATATAATTTTTGTATGTATTTTAATGTGTGGAATATAAGTAGTGTTAGGTTCATCATACACATTTGTTATTTTTATGCAAGTTGTATCTACATGTTTTTCATATTCCCTAATATGATATTAGAGCCACATAGTCTACACAATTCAAATGTTTCATTTAGTTCATATCTCGATTTTTATTTTTATACAATGATTTTACTTATTTTAATTAACAATTATTGCATGAGGGAAATGTATTAAAGGAAAATTGTTCAATTTTCTTCTGGCTTTTGATGTTGGTCTTGTGATTTTGCAATAAACAAGCTATAGTGTTTGCAACTAAGGTGAGGAAATTGTTAACACACATTGCCTCATAGTTATCATTTTGTTTATATGGAATCTTGTGGTATGTTTCCTTAAATTGATATGTGTTGTCACTTGACCACATTTTGGGAGATCCTTGGTCAAGTTTGACCTATTTTGGGACTTTGATAAGCTGTCGAAGGCGGAGTGCAATACGAAGCAGAGATTGCGGGATCTCGGCCCCTTTTTGGGCCCTTTTCAAGATTTGGGATTATGTAACGGGTATGGGATGTCAGCCCATGGGTTTACCCATGTTTAGGCCTATTTTGTGAAGTACAAGTATATGCTAAGGAAATGTAGTGAGCATATAGAAAGTTACGAATGGCTAAGTGCTAGATCTATGTGATTGAAGGATTGTAAGTGTTATGTGCATACTGTGTGAGACTTGCAGAGCTACATGCAAGTAATTGTAAGAAGGCTTGGTGCTTTACCCTAGATCGAAGAAGGAGGATCTGGTGGAGTGCGCACAGATCTCCTGTCTTCTGCAGCGTAGGATTTTGATGCTATGTGCCTGTAAGAAGCTTGACCAAGATAATAAAGAAGAAGATTTGGTGGACATAGCCCCAGGGTGGGGGTGAACAACGTATATGTTGTGTTGCTCTTCTTTATGCAATGTGTTGATGTGTTTATGTCTTTACTTTCTAAGTGATTTGATATAGATAGATAGATATGTTTATGATTTGTGCTAATAATGTATATGGATGCTAGATATGACCTGTGTGAATGTTCTTAGTGCTTGAATATGCTATATCTAATGGACCTCTCTATGATAAGTTCTTAGATACATCAGATCTGAATGAATGATGTGATGCTCTGTGTTATGTGTGGAGTAGATAGTGGTTAAATATTGATGAACTGTCGATGCTAAGTGCTATGTTAAGTATTACAATCACATATATGTGTCCCAACTAAGGTTGCAGACACCTGATTCCTGCAACTACCACTGCCTCTACCTTGGGTGAGACTTCATATACTTCACAGGTGTTGTCGAAAGGGCTAGTAGCTAGGGTTTTGTTGGTGTTTTTTTGTAGCGTTGAACCCTGGGTCTACCCCTATGCCAACAAATGGTTCCATTTTCGGGACCTGAAACTGTGATTGTTGGGAACTAAGGAAGAAGAATCTTTGTGCAAAGATTCGACCTGAAACTGTGATTGTTGGGAACTGAGGAAGAAGAAGCTTTGTGCAAAGATCCGACCTAAAATTGTGATTATTGGGAACTAAGGAAGAAGAAGCTTTGTGCAAATATCCATCTTGAAAGAGGCGAGATATGAAGAAAAGAGGCGAGATATGAAGAAAAGAGGTAAGATCTGAAAGATTTGTTCTCTGTAGAAGTAAGATAAGTGGAAATTTTAGTTTCTAAAGTATGGATCTAGGTATGTTTGATAGATTTTATCCTAGCTTGAAAACTAGGGCACTAAGATATGAAAGAAGGTTTGATATATGTAGATCTGATAAGAATAGTGAAAGATATGTTATACCTATGCATGTAACGAATGTTTGGACTAACAAGTGGATGCATGATCCTAGAAATAAATGTTTCCAGGTTAGCTACCATGATCCTAGTGCGCAGTACAGGAAAGGCTAGGGATCATTTAAAAGAAAGAGAGGATTAACCCTCTGTTACATTTGTACAAAATTGGGACACCTTGCTAAGGAGTGCCCTGGGAGAAGACTTAGTTGTCTTTGTTACAAACCTATGGACCATGAAGTATTGGATTTCCCTAGAATGATTTTTAAGATTGAAGGAATGAACATGAGACAAGAAAACCCTAAGGCAGATCCATAAATGGAAGAACCACAGAAAGAATCAGAGAAAGTATTGCTATAGATAAAAGAAACCTTGAATGACCACTGACATGTCAGCTTATCATATATCTTTAAAGAAAAAGAATTCCTTGAAGCAAGAATAGGAGACTTTGAAATTGACTATGTTATAGATGAGGAAACACAGGTAAATATCATGACATAAAGAACTTGGAAACTTTTAGGGAAGCCTTCTATGACTCCTTCATTGGGAGGACTAGGTCTATTTAAAGGAAATCTGATAAACCTATGTGGAAATATCACCTGAATTTCTATGAATTCCAATGGAACTTCGACAGAGGAAGATTTTGATATTGTTAAATTTATTGAGAACAACACCCCATTTACCATGTTACTAGGAAAACCTTGGATTGAAAGAAATCAGACCAGAAGGCAAGAAGAAGAAAAATTTTTAGCGCAGAATAAGAAAGAGCTAAAAGATTTCATGAGTAGAAGGATCACACACTTGATTGAAGAAAAAAATAACAGATCGAAGCTATTTAACACCATAGAATCGGATGTCAAAGTTGCAAGAACACTAGAAGACCCACAGAAGATTGAAGTACCTATTCCCGTTAAAGAAGAAGCATCACCCTCGAATCTTAGGAAAGAATCTCAACAGCGTGAAGTAACTATGCCAAACAAAGATAAGAATAGGAATGGAAAAAGGAATACCGAGACGAAGCTCATTGGGAAGAAATCTAGAAAGCTAAGTAAGAAGAGAGCTAAGATCGACAAGTTACAAAAGGTTCCATAGGGAACTTCCCAAAAGGAAAATTTGCAGAATTGGAGCTTTGTCAGGATAACAGAACAACGTCACATGGCACTTTGCCATGGCAAAGAAATATAGCCATTGGGACCAATATAAACATTTGATCGACCTCCTAAATGGGTAGAAAGGCATTTATGGTTCACCACCAGATCGTTGGACCGCGCCATAACGAACATAACAGAGTTATTGAAGGCTTCTCGACCATTGCAAGAAATCTATTGCCAAGTTATCTATTTATCCCGTCGCTCCATGCACCAAGAACACTTTTGCTAACCATGAATCCGAGCCCATAAACTTCTTGATTTTACACAGTGATCATTGTGTTATTGCCTTCTATCCTATTGCAGTGTCTAAGTTACTCCTAGAACCCGAAGATTTCCAACCTCGAGCATGTATGTCGGACAAGTTCATCACTGCAGAGAGAGTTGTCGAAGAATTTCTGATCAACCTCATGACTGATCAGAGGCCTGAGTATGCAAGGACCTGACCCGCAGGACTTTTATCCACGAAAAGCCGCAGATTGCGCACTCACACAAAAGATCAAGGATACATATGACGATGTTGATAAGGGAACAAGAGGCTACAAGGTAGCTTCCATCCAGAGTGGCGCGGTGTGCCTCTCATGTCAACTGATAGTTGAAAATTTATTAAGGAAGAACCGACCTACGCAGGTCACCGTCTTTGTCATTGACCTCGCAGGGAAGTGCACAGAAGGCCTACAGATGAACTGCGCGAAGTACCTAGTTAACCAGTTGGAACTAGATTGTTGAGAAGCACAAGATTAGGGTTATGAATTTCATTTCATCTTTCTCCTAGTCCTCATTGCATTTATTTCCTAGGAGATGCCGAAAGGAGAGACCTTCCCAGACATAGAGTCATTTGAATTGCTTGTCATGAAGTTAGCTACCTTGTGATATTCAACTGATATGAACAAACAGTGGCAATCGAACGATTTGTTTCATACATACTACCTCTAGCTAAAGTGAGCCATCGAAGTCGAGGCTTGCATGACTCCAAACACCCTACAGAGGTTCCGACCACTAATGAAGTTCAACACAGATCGACACTTTATCTACATTACAACTTGAGTAGATGAACATAAAGAGAAGCTCCAGTCATATTAAAAACTCACAGAAGAAGACCTTGAGGAGATCACCAAGGAATGGTCCGTTGACCTCCTTATCCCCACCAACCCCACATAGATATAAGATATTGACATCCCATAGGAAACTCATAAATAACATAATACACTCAGAACCAATAGATAGAAGACGACTGAGGAGGTCCAAAAATTAAGTAGCACCTCAGGGAAGACTGCTTCCATGTCACCTAACCGAGGGGGTGTTGACGAAGTAGAATATGAATAGATACTAGGCGAAGTAACACCACCCAGAGACGAGTTTGACCCTTTGAAAAAGAGGAAGGTTTCCCCCTCGAAACCTTCTTCCCGAAAGAAATCAAAAGCCACCATGACCTAGATGCAGACTGTCCTCACCTCTGATGAATTTGACTTCATCATAGTAGCCCTAAATGATGCTTCACTGGAGATAGCAAAGAAACAAGGAGCGAAGCAAGAGGAAATGTATGATAGGATTGAAGTCGAACTTCGAGGGGTACAGTAGGCCCTTCAGTCTAGTCGTGCAATATCCACTGCACCTCTACCATCGGGAGAACCATAATTGGGAGATGTGTTTGACAACACAGGTATTCCAACAGAGGACGGACACCTTTAGTAACCACTCACATAACTAGATCAAAGATCAACACACTAATGTTTTCACGTGGTAAAACCCCTACGGGGAAACATCCACAGCCCCATCCAATGCAACCACTTGGAGCATTTTATTAATGCAAAGAAAAATATTACAGAGAGATTTTATAAGAGAGTTTCTCACAATCGATCATCGACAAATGACCCTCCATGCTCTTTAAATATAGATCATGGACCAATCGAGTGTTAAGCCATTGATCAATGGCCATTAATATCAAGGAGAGTATGAATTGTTGGATCACTCTAAGTAAAGAACATATCGTGACCATCGGATTTCCTAACTACAAATGCATACTAAATAAACACACTAAGAAACACACTTTTACCTAACAACATATTAGACCAAGTAGATCTTAACTAACTCCTAAGTGTCTAAATATCCTAACACCCCCCTTTAAGAACAACTTGGGATAGGATTGAAGGATTTACAATAGTGACACAATAGGAGAAGGAAGGAGGCATTAGAGCCTATCCCCCCTTAATGACAACTTCCTGAACTCCTAACATAGATCAAAGTTTGGAAAACTTCACTTTTGTAAGAGACTTTGTGAAAATGTCTGCAACTTGATCTTCTGTAGGGAAAAAGAGAACTTCAATAACTTGATCATGAATTAGCTTTCTAATGAATTGCATGTGTTTCTCAATGTGTTTGCTACGCTGATGTTGAACTGGATCTTTGGCGAGCTTGATGGCACTCTGATTGTCACACCAAAGGCTGGTCGGATGCTGGTGCTGGAATCCAAACTCTGAAAGGATCTGTCAAAGCCACAGGGCTTCCTGGCTTGCATTTACCGTTGCTCGGTACTCTGCTTCTGCTGAAGAAAGTGCAATAGCCTATTGTTTCTTATAGGCCCAAGTGACAGGTCCTAAACAAGGGTTGAAAACATAACCTATAGTAGATTTCGGATCATCAGGGTCACCAGCCCAATCTGAATTAGTGAAACCAACCAATAAAGGAGTCCCCCCTGAACTATAATGTATCCCGAACTGAACTATACCACGAACATAGCGAAGTATCCTTTTAGCTTCTTTCTAATGGCTTTCATCGAGTGTTTTCATATAACGGGCAACAAGACCAACAACAAAGGAAATATCAGGACGAGTATGAGAAAAATATAAGAGGCTACCAACTAACTGACGGTATAGGGTGGCAGAAAGCTTGACTCTAGACTGGAAGGGAGAAGGGGTTGGTTTACAATCATCCATGTGAAAGTGACGAAGAAGGTCACAAGCATACTTAGACTGGGAAAGAAAAATTCCTTCATTGGTTTGCAAAAATTGGAGGCCAAGGAAATAGTGCAAAAAACCTAAGTCTTTCATTTCAAATTTCTTCTTAAGGCTAGTTTTCACATGGTTTAAAAGTTTTGAGTCACTACCAGTAAGGATAAGGTCATCACAATAAAGGACAAGGATTATGATATGGCTTCCTACTTTCTTGGCATAGACATTAGGATCAAAATGGCATCTAGAGAATCCACTAGCAATAAGAAAGCTATCCATTTTGGCATACCAAGCTCCGGGAGCTTGGTTGAGACCATAAAGAGATTTCTTGAGGCGATAAACAAGGCTAGAGTCATTCTAGACATAGCCAGGAGATTGTTCCATGTAGACTTCTTCTTGCAAATCTCCATGCAATAAGGCGGATTTAACATCCATTTGATGGACCTCCCATTTATGTGAAGCAGCAAGGGCAAGAACAAGGCAGATGGAATTCATTTTTGCTACAGGGGCAAAGGTTTCATTATAGTCAATTCCTTCAACTTGGGAAAATCCTTTGGCAACTAACCGAGCCTTGTGTCTTTCAACACTTCCATATGATGCATACTTAGTTCTGTAGACCCATTTTCATCTAACAAGTTTTCTTCCTTTTGGAAGAGGTACAAGATCCTAAGTATCGTTTTCCATTAAAGAATGATACTCTTCATTCATTGTTGTATCCAAATATGGATGAACTGAAGCTTCTACAAATGTCTCTGGATCATGAGTTTCTGAAACTTGAGCCAAAAGAGAAGAGGCTCGCTGGAACTATGAATGTGTCCAACGCTGATATGAAGGATCAAGAACAATATCACTAGCTGCTTCTCGTGTTGAACGGACCCATCTAGGAAGTGGTGGAGCTAGTGTTGGTTCAGGTTCAAAGGACTCATCTGGAGGAGGGTGAGCAGGCGAAGGTGTATTTTCATCCTCACTGTCATCATCTAAAGAAGAAACCAGATCATAAGAAGGCACAAACATCGAAGATGGCTCGCAGGCCGAAGAAGGCACAATTGCCGAATTAGGCTCGCAGGCCAAGAGATTTTCATCAAATTTAACATATCTTCTAATAATAATTTCATTACAATGTGATTGAAGAAGTCTGTAACCTTTGACATCTTCAGAATAACCAAAAAATATACACTTCTCACTTTTAGGCT
>ML800345.1:135449-150885 GCA_009831015.1 Picea engelmannii | reverse complement strand
AAACATTTGGACTCATCATGACCATCTTTATCACAAAAGTTGCAATGTTTGTTAGTATTCTTACTTTTATATTTTGCTCCTTTGTCACCATTAGGAGTTGAAGTTGTCTGAGTGGGTTTGGGACCCTTATGTTGTTTGTTGTTTTAGTGAGGATGTTGCTTCTTGGGATACTAAGGTTTATCTTTCTGCTGGGCAACTAAGGCTTTGTTGGAGGTACCTTCAGTGTTGATTATTCCAAGTTGTACAAGCTTATATTCCTCTCTAATCAAATAAGCACAAAAGGAATCAAGAGTGGGTTTTTCATAAGATTTCCCTAGAGCCTCTCTCATGTCATGAAAGGTAGATAAAAACACAGAATATGCACTACCTAGCTTAGAAAGAATAAGATATATGCAACACTCTTCCTCCATTTTTATCTTACATTCTTCACATAAAATTATGAGTGTTTTAAACTTAGATAGATAGTCTCCAAGGCAAGAAAAATCACTTGGACTCAAGGTCGGTATTTGATTTTCTAACTGTTGTGCTCGAATAATATTGAGTTTACCAAACATAGGTTCAATCATGTTCCAAGCTTCTTCGAGGTCATCAATTCCTTGAAGGTGGTACCTTAAATCAAGAGAGATGGACATTATGAATAGTCCACATGCTTCGTCATTCCTATTATCCCATTTGGCTTTATTATCATCATTAGTGGGTGTTGTTTCCTTTCACAAGGTAATCCGATATAGGCCTTTACTTCTTAATAAATCTTCCATATGGGATTTCCATTGGAAGTAGTTGTTGCTGGTAAGCAAGACATTACTTGTAGAAGCCATATTAAATATGCAGATAATGTGGATTTAAAAATTAAAAATAATGATCTGGATGGAAATATCTCGAAAAGTTATACGGTTTTAAAAAAAACTACACTGAAAACAGACTTCCGATGTGAGAGTTATGCCCTTTTTAAAAAACAGCATAAACGATAACCAAATAACCACGTGATAGTGTAAGCTTCTTTATGAAGTGACCCACTTTTATAAAGAGAAGTGGGGATCACTTTTACAATGAAGTTACCTTATAACAAAAAAGTTGCATGAAAAATAAATAACTCTAAAATAAAAATATAAAGCTACTTATAGTGATTCACTTTTATACTTGAAGTGAAATGCACTTTACAATTTTTAGCATGAACATTTTTAAAAAAAGTAACAAAAGAGAGACTTGAACTCAAGACCTCTTACTTAATAAGGCAAGTTTTAACCGAATGGTCTAGCAAAACATATTGTAATTTTCAGAAGGAGGATTGTTGTTGTTGTTGTTGTTGTTGAAGACGGCCTTGGAAAGCGTGCTAAGAAAATCTCTTTTCACACAAGAAAAAAAATTCGCTTCTCGATGATAACAAGGGTTAGATCTCGGTTAGATTACCTGAAAGATGCACCTTTTCCTATCTATTTATGATTTCCAAGATCGCACAGGGTGTGGGGCAAAGAGCATATGTATATCTAAAATAGTAGCAACCCGGAAATAAAAAATACAAACCGAAATAAAATCAAAATAAAACTTTGCAGAAATTTAAAAAATGTGTATTCAGGCTCTATACCTTGAGATTTGACTGTAATGGTTGTATCTTGGGCAAACAGAAACCTTTTCGAGTGAAATGAAAAGTGTTCCTGAATAAAACGAGTGTTCTAGATGGAATGGAATAGTCCTCTCAGCCCAGAAATGTATGAAAATGACAGAAAGTGAATATGAGGCAACTCGTCTTCACGATCTCGATCTTCAACAAGAGCGGGTCTTCAAACAGGCTCTGATACCATGTTCGACAACAAAGGTATTCCAACAGAGGACAAACACCTTCAATAACCACTCACATAACCAAATCAAAGATCAACACACTGATGTTTTCACGCGGTAAAACCCCTACAGGGAAACATCCGCGACCCCAGCCAACGCGACCACTTGGAGCATTTTATTAATGCAAAGAAAAAGATTACAGAGAGAATTTACAATAGAGTTTCTCACAATCGATCATCGACAAATGAACCTCCATGATCTTTAAATAGATATCATGGACCAATCGAGTGTTAAGCCACAGATCAATGGTCATTAAGATCGAGGAGAATATGAACCATCAAATCACTCTATGTCAGGAACATATCATGATCATTGGATTTCCTAACTACAAATGCATACTAATGCATACTAAAGAAACACAATAAGAAACACACTTTTACCTAATGACATATTAGACCAAGTACATCTTAACTAACTCCTAAGTGTCTAAATATCTTAACAAGATGAGCCAACCCAACTCCACTGACTAGCTAATACAGTCGAAGCTTACCTTCGACGAGCACAAGAAGAAACAGAACAAGCCACCCAGGCCTTGAAGCAAGTGCAAGGAGTACTTGTCGAACAATGTCGAGCTATAGAATAGGAAAAGATTGTGTTATCATCGAAATTTCGTCTGCAAATGGTTACAGGAATCCAACATCTTCAAAACACCCATTAGTTCACTCATGGACCACAAATTCATCTCCACAAGGTCCAAAGCTATACAACCAGTTATAAAATCAGTGTGCGCTAAGACTACACAGGGAGCGCGCACACATGCGCCATCCAGAAACGCAAGAAAAAGTGCACATGCACACGATGTGCAATTGTGGATGCAAAAAACTGTGCACCCCTTAGAATGACACATTTATGATATTGGTCAGCCCTCCACCCACTTCTGGTTTAGCTTCCAAGTCGATTTGATACCCAAATCTCGGCTGAATCCGACTGGGGGCTGGTCAAAGACCTAAAGGGCCCCTTGTTCACACTAAGAATTGGTTGCATAATGCCTCAAATCTATGCTATAAAAGGAGGCCATGGGTGCACTATATTTTCAAGGAATTCATTTGTATTTTTATGTTGCCTATATTCTCTTGGAGGATCCTCTTTCCTTTTCAAGAGCATACAAGCACCATCTCATTTATCCATTCATATCACCTCTTGAGTGAATGTGCTTTGGATTTTCTTCACCATTTCCTTCTAGTTTGTTACTTGTAAGAAAAGCTCAATCTTTGGGGGTTCAAGAGCCCTCCCTTGGAGGAAGAGGAGGCCCATAAGTCTCTCTTTCTCTTTGGTGTTTTCTTTCCACTAATACAATCCTATCCATTGGTGGAGTGAATGTTGTTTATTTCTTGTTCTAATGTTTGTATGCACTCTAGTTTAGTTTTTCTTATCATTCTAAGTTTAGTATTTTGTTTATATCATATGCTTGATGTTTCTAAATCTTGCATTCACTATTGTCTTGCCTAGATAATCCAAATGGGCTTGTAATCATCTATATTTTTCTCATTTAGGTGACAAAAGAGACACAACACATTGGTGACTCCACTAGGGAAAGGTATCAATTTCCTCCCCCATTTGGGTTATTTTATCTCTTCTTTTCATTTATTTAACTTGCAGGAACCATAATCGGCCCAAGCCTACCCGCAAAAAGCCAAATTCAAAGATAAGCTAAGAGAATTTCATCCGAAATTTTCTTCACGGTCGTGTAACAGAGGTGCGCGGATTTTTTGACCCATAGGCCCGTCTTCAGCACACGTGCGCTCAACCCACTATTTTTCTCAGCGTGTTCTGAGCACCTGCTCCAAAGGGTCATTTTTTAGTTGCACATTGGTGCCACATGTGCCTCTATCTACTCTGTGACCCACACATCTGCTCATAAATTCACACATTGTAAGGGGTTTTGTGATTTTTGGAGGGCCCGTAGGCTTATTAAGCTTGATTCCATGCAAATTGTAATATGCACCACACTTAGATACCCTCTCCATATGAAGGGATTAGTCAAAACATAGGCACTTAGGGGGTTAACATCATTATTTATCCTCTTTTGCTTTCATTGTCCCACATGGATAGATTGCTTTGATTAAAGGTTAAGTTGGAATCATTCTAAATCACATATAAAACTTGCATTGGGACCATAAATTGGATACCAATCGTTGAGTATTATCTTCTCTCGCGCCCCAAAGCGATCTTGATAATCAGAAAGAGATTGAGGGAAAATTTCATCTCCCTTAAAAAGACAAAATCTTTAGGAGAGGACAACAGCCCCCTCAGGACTCCTCTTAGTTTATTTTTCAAACATATCTTAAGATTGTAATGGGCCCATACATGTCCACATGCTACAAAGATAGGATAGTGATTGAAGTTTACTTTCTTAGATTAAATCACTAGGGAAGTTTAAAGGTTTTGTAACGGGCCCACCCATGCCCACATGTGCACAATCTAGGATAGTTTCAAATTTTTCTTAGATTAAATCACACTAGGGAGTTAAAGGATTAGTAAGGACCCAGATGTCCACATGCTAGTTTCCTAGGGACTTTAAAATTACGCAAGGTTGTACCAATGAAACATGGTAATTTAGGTAATCAAGACTTGTAAGGACCACACGAAGTCCACATCCAACAAGGTGACACCTAAATTATTAAAAATTTGGCACACTTTCACTTGTTCACACACAAAGTTCACCAATCACTCACAAAGTTTTATCTAGAAATCGTGGAGGTTGAAGTAAGTATCTTCCAACGGGATTCCGAAATGCCCCACCCTTTTTCTTGACAAAGGCTATCCACTCCCACTTAAATTCAAAGAGGTTGGTTCACACCCCCAACCTCTCAAACAACCACACCTAAAATCTTTCTAAAAACTCACTAAGT
Source organism: Picea engelmannii (assembly GCA_009831015.1). Taxonomy (NCBI): domain Eukaryota; kingdom Viridiplantae; phylum Streptophyta; class Pinopsida; order Pinales; family Pinaceae; genus Picea; species Picea engelmannii. Next base: position 146,194 of record ML800345.1, on the reverse strand, counting down.
TTTCCTCCACGAGAGGTACCAAAATAAATTTTTTAGTCTAGGTAGGATCTCAGGGATAGGCATCCAAATAACTCCCCGTTATCTGGTTCTCACATCATCAAAATAGTAGAAGTTGACAAATAGGAAACTTTCAAATCCTCCAAATCAAGTGTTCCTACACCATAAGGCAGGGAGATACCGGTGAAGGGTTGAAGGCTAAGGTCCGGTTGTTCTATGCATCCCCCCTTGAGGCACCCACCTCTTGGATAGGATCTAATCCGTGACCCATTTCTTAGGCTGAAAATCTAAATGTCGCACTTTGACCGAGGTACCTAGTGACCAAATTTTTAGGACATCTACCCAGGTGGAAATTGTGGGCCACACTTGCACCTTGATTGGATTTTGTGTGGCTATTGGAAAATATCGCCAACTCTTTCAGGATATGCACCCTCTACCCCTCATTATAACTGATTACTTCATCCTTCACTAGTTCCTCTTCCGGTGGCTTCAAACCCCATTGTTGAGTGCTATTGGAAGGTCCAGTGCTACTTGAGAGGAAGGACGCTACATATTTTTAGGACACGAGCATTTGTTTTTCTTTGTTCTCCCACACAGACAAGAACCACCTACCCACATGTATGCTTCTTTATCAATTTATGTATGATGCTCTTGTGATTTTACATATGATTGTGAATTATATTACGAAGGTCCAAAAATTATCTTGTTCATTTATCTTATGTCATCACCATTATCACCCATCCACTTTGCTAGTCGGACATCATAGGGCCCCCATAGAATCCCCATTGTTCCAAACGCTTGTTAAATCTCCCTCCCATTCTAGGGGGAGTTCCTAGTCTTGCCAACTCATCGGCTCCACCTTCTCACACTCCTGTGAGTGATACTATCTTAGGATCCACTTTACTCGGTTCCACTTTACTTGGGTCCACTTCCCAAGATCAACCATCCACCCACTTTCTTGTACAAGGAAGTAGGGGGCACACTTCTTCCCTGGGAGGAAGTACAACCCTACCTAGCCCCCCTCATGGGTCAGGAACACAAAACATTCCCACCATAGCTGGCACTAATCTTCCACGACAACCCCAAATGCCATACTTGGATTCCCTCAACATACCGGATCTAACTAAACTCACTAATGATCCTATATTGCACGACCCCACATGGCCTGCAATGCCTACCAAACTACCTTTAGACATCCCCAAGTTTGAAATAAAAGTAGGAGATGACCCAACCAACCATATCATGACCTTTCATTTATGGTACTCCTCAAATAAAATTATGGACGAATCTGTCCAATTGACACTATTTCAACGCACACTCACTGGCCCATCAACCAAGTGTTATGCAGAAGAAAAATATGGGTCCCATACAACATTTGAATCTTTGGCCAAATCATTTTTGACCTTCTTTCAACTCCCAATCCATCATGACAATGGTCTCAAATTACTCTCATAGTTTAAACAAACTTCTACCATGCACATCACCAACCACATTCATGAATGGCGCCAGCAATGTAGTCTCTACAAAGATGAAGCTACCCCGCAACAATTCCTTAACCAGTTTCTCAAATCAAATTTTTCCCTCATTTCCAAATATGTGGCCACCACCTTCCCCTAATCGGAAGAAGAAGTCATCAGCAAGGCCCAGCAGTTCAAACTTATTTATTCACAGTTAGGATATTTGTATACAGTACTACCAGACACTCTGAGAACTATTCCATTTGGCCAAGATGAACTTAGGATGTCTCACTTAGAAGATGGATTGATTGGTACCACTACACACCATAATTCACACCCCCAACAACCACCTATGTATGGAACACCTTAATATCCACCCGCATATGGTGGACCTCCTTATTATCCTCCTCCCCCTTATCAACAACCATACCCCTTGGCTTGTCCTCTACCCATAAGTGGACCACCACTGGCATCCACAGTACGCCCAACATCCCAACCAAGTTCTGGTACCCCTTCTACCTCTGCTTACACCCTAAGCACTAGTGAAAGCCCCACGCCTTCCTATGCACCCTACGGATCATTACCATAGAATAATCTATACTTTCCATTTATTGGTCCTCCCCAACCCATTATTTCTCCACAAGGACAACCACATGATGGGTTTAATTTTGTTCAGCCCTCTCTCATTCAGTAGTATCAAAATTTTGAACATCTGAATACGGTTAATCCAACCCATCAGTTAAACAATGCAAAAAATAAAGGAAAAAACTGAAACAATAATAATCCCGGACCAGGAGGAAACCATAACCACCCCCAGCAGAACCAACCTGTCGAGGGCAACCAGAATCAGGGGAACCAGAACCCCGATGGGGGAAATAACAACAAACGCCAAAGGAATAACACCAACAATATTTAAACAAACTTCCCTTATTTCCTTTGTGGTGAGTATGGTCATTATACTCACCATTGCCCTCAAATCATCGACTTCAAATGGATGAAAGAATCTGGAAATGGACCACATCCCCCAGTATTGTTTGCTCCCCAGCAGGCCCCACGAAAATATGTACAACAATCCCCCCGGCTATGTTAAAAAACCCCATACCACACCAAGGGGTGATGAACACCCAACATGATATGCATCCAACCCCACCACAGATGGGTCGGTATCCAAACCAGGGTACTCCTACCGATCACACTATCCTCCTCACTAGTGAGGAGGAAGTCCTTCTACAAATGCACAGTTTTCAATACAATGCACCCTCTGACCCTCTTCCCACTACCTCAGACGCCACCCCAATCACAACTGACCCACCTTTGATGATTCCTCGCCCTAATACCGACACACCCATCTGTATTCCTCACATCCCATTATGACAGAATGTCACCAACCCTCAGGCTAGGGCAGCCCACAATTATAGTCTGGTCGACGACTTGGCACAATCCCCCGCTTCCATGTCAATCTTAGAAGTTCTTCAAACTTTTCCTACTCAACGGAAGTCATTACTTTTTGCTCTGGGGGAATTTGACCTTGGTGATACTCGATTCATGACCTTTGATCTCGATAGTGGGGAACCTCATCTCCCTGCTTTGGTCTCTTTCCAAATACCGGTTAAAATATGGAACATCACAGTTCACCGCTACATTATTGATGAAGGTGCATCCACATGCATCATGTCCAAAACCGTCCGGCACAAACTTGGATCTCCTGGTCTCATACCATCTGCCATTACTCTGAGGGATTACATCAAATGATGCTCCTCTCCTGAGGGACTCTACCAAAATGTCCCCATTGAACTCGAGGGAAAAACTATCCTCATTGACATTGAGGTTATCGACGCTTCGCTTGACTAAAACATCTTTTTCGCACGTAGATACATTTATGAAATGAAGGTTGTGGCCTCTACTGTGTTTCACACAATGATGTTCCCCCACAATGGGAGGATCGTCACTATTGACCAAGTATCACATTACGAGTCCAACCCTTCCTCCAACATCAATAACATCTTACCTCTCATTCACACTAATCCTGATGCCTACCCACTCATCGAAATGGGTCCTGAAATTTTTAAGGACCCATCCTTGCTAGGGACATACCATGGAGAACCTCCTCTCATCCATCCCTCAGAACAAGTATGTGTCATCTCATCTAATGGAACATAAATTGGAGACACCCTTCCTCCCACAGAGGCTTCATTACTATATGACGTCCCACTAGTCACAGAGCACCTTCCTCAGTAATCCCTTGTGAACTCCCCAGTTACCCATGTTCTTGACTATACCCTCCCCCAGAGCCACATTCCGATTTGGGAGACAATTCCCCAAGCCATCACCCAAATCCCCTTCTTTTACCCCCCATCGGGTGTACAAGCTTTCCAGGTAGATGCAACACTTACCCTTCCCAATATGGTGTTGGCAATCCCAATATGGTATCTACATCCACTTGAGATGGTCCCTCAACCATCCCTCCCTCCCCAAATGGAAGGAATCTCGATGAAGATTCCAATACTTACCCCCACCATCCCACCTACACCCTCACTCACTAGCACCCATGCTATAGCTAGGGGCAGATGGAATAATAAAGAGCCCACTGCTCTGCTTCCACCATGAGTTCAGCCTCCTTGTGCACTATGAGAGAAAGATGGACACCCTACTAATAAGTGCCCATATCTCCCTGAGCTACGCAATTTAATTCAACTCCCATGAGCAATGATGCCACTCGTCACTTCTTCCAATGCTACCACTGCGACCACTAACACAGGTAGCAAAGGGTTGCAGACCAAAGTCTCATGTGCCATTTGTACTGAGTATGGACATTACACCCACCACTGCTCGACATTACCTTAATTTCGACAGACTCTAATGGTCATTTGCCAGAGCTTCCAGCAATAACCTCCTCTACCCGCATCATCTCACATGCATGTCACTGACATCCACTATGTCACGACCTTGGTCAATGAATGCATGAGACATCCTTGCTATCTATGTGAATCACTTGATCATTTCACATATCAATGTCCTATAATCATTGAATACATGCATCACCAAATAGCCCTTATTCAAAACTCTACACCCCTCCCTCCAGCAGAACCAATGAATACCCCTACCCCATCACTTGATGTGGTTCATATCTTATCGCCGGAACCTAGGAAACTCCCTACTCCCCCATGGTTCCTGGATGATTTATATGAGGATTTTCCCCCAAATCCCCCCAATTCTCCAATCCATTTCCCCACGGAAATTCTACGCCTGACTACCATTTTCAACCCATAATATCTTGATATTTGCTTCATGTCGAGCGAACCATCGCAACCCCCTTGCATCACCCTCCCTACCTCTTCACCACCCAAAGACAACCACACGGTGATAGTCACCAATGTTGTTCCCCCAGATCCACTATATTCTCAACAGTTCCACTGTGATGAAGAAATCCTCAAGGAATTAACCACCCCCGATTGCCCATGGGATCCTCTCCATCACCGAGCACTCTTTCTCTCACAAGACTCCTTTGTGCCTCTTTGCCAAAACTCCATATACGCAATCGAAGCCAAATATTTTATCCCATCAAGGCATATAGACTGGTTCAATCACCCTATCCCTGCCCCTGATGCTTTTGAGGAAGGTAATATGGCCAACATTTCCCCCACTATCAAAATTGATATTTCCATCAAACCCGACATCACAGAAGAAATCACCATCGGTGCCGCATGCTCTCCTGAAGAAATCATCGCTTACAAATCTCTCTTCCATGAATACTGGGACATTTTTTCCTGGTCATATACATATATGCCATGCCTTGATCCCTCTATTGTCGAACATCGCATAGACACATGGCCCGATATTACCCTTGTATGACAAAAGAAACGTCCATTACACCCATCAAAAGAAGCAACTATCAAAGACGAGATTGATGAATTACGCGTTATAGGGTTCATATACCCCATCGCATATACGTCATGGGTCTCCAACCCTGTCCAGGTAAACAAAAATCAGGGTATTATTCATGTTTGTATGGATTTTCATGATCTCAATCACGCTTATCCCAAAGATAATTTTCCAACACCCTTCATTGACCAAATTATTGATGATTGTGCCAGTTACAAGGCTTTGTCCTTCATGGATGGCTTCTCTGGCTACAACCAAATTTAGATCCACCCAACCGATCAATAGAAAACCACATTCACTACCCCTTGTGGTACATTTTCATATCGTGTCATGCCTTTTGGCCTCAAGAACATGGGAGCCACTTTCCAACGCACCATGACATACATTTTTCATGATCTAGCTCAAATCATTCTCGCCTACTTGGATGATCTCATCGATTGATCCAAAAAACACACTCAACACCTAGATGACTTATGCATTGTATTTCACAGGTGTTGTCAGTACAATATTCGATTGAATCCCCTCAAGTGTGTATTATGCGTCACTGCTGGACGCCTCCTTGGGTTCATCGTCTCCCAGCATGGCATCACAGTTGACCCCCTCAAGGTCCAAGCCATCACGGAAATTCCCCCACGATGGAATTTACGCCAACTACAAAGCCTACAAGGAAAAGCTAACTTTTTACGCTGCTTTGTCCCCAATTACGGCACTCGGGCACATGGTTTCCTTCGCCTCTTACATCATGATATCCCATTCAAATGGGACGAACATGCCCAAAACTTTTTTGATGATATCAAAGAGGCCCTCTCCAATGCCCCATTGATTAGTCCACCCAACTATAACTGCGACTATATCCTCTACTTATCGGCTTTAGCCGTGTTCGTAGCAGGAGTTCTTGTCCAATTAGGGGATGATGACTAGGAGCATGTCATTTATTATGTTAGTAAAAACCTTTCAGGGGCACCTTTAAAATAAAATCATGAAGAGAAATTCGCCCTTGCAATTGTCCTCGCAGTCCAAAAATTGTGCCATTGCATCTTTCTTCGAACTACCAAAGTTGTCACATATTCCAACCCAATGCACTACTTGCTCATTCGCCAAAAAATTAATGGAAAATTTTTCCAATGGATTGTCATCCTTCAGGAGTACGACCTTGAATTTTCCACACCCAATAGCAAGAAATACCTCGTACTTGCTGAAATCATTACGACATTTCCTTCTGATACTACCAATACCCCCGTCAATACCAACTTCCCAGATGAACATCTCTTTTACATCCCCTCGGATAATCCTTGGTACGGCGATAGCCTCATCTACCTCCGAACATAGAAGTTCAGAAACTGCCTCTCTAGGGACAATCATTGACGTATTCCGCACCAGGCCCCCCGATACCTCCTTATCGACAGGGGGTCGACACCATACTTCGTCGATGTTTGACCATTGACGAAGTCGATAGAGTCTTGAATGACTGCCACAACGGAGCATGCGGTGGTCACCTCTCCGGGATGTCTACTGCCCAGAAAATCATTCGAGCAGGCTATTTTTTGCCCTCATTATTTCACGATTTCATCCACGTTGTGAAGTGATGCGACAAATGTTAGCTTTACGCCAACAAAGCACGAGCACCAGCCGATGTTTTACACCCAGTAATTACCGCCGACCCCTTTTGAAAATGGGGAATATACTTCATGACTTGCAACCCTCCATCTAGTAATGGACACAAATACATTGTTGTTGCAGTCAATTACTTCACAAAGTGGGTTGAAGCTATGCCTACCTTCAATGACACCACTAACACTGCAACACATTTTTTCTTTAACCACATCATCTCCCACTTTGGAGTACCACTCCAACTAGTCTCTGATCATGGGAAACATTTCAAGAATGAGATTTTCATCGAACTCTCATCCAGGTTAGGCTTATCCCATGATTTTTCCTCCCCATACTACCCTCAGTCGAACGGACAGGTAGAACCAGTCAACAAGGTCCTCAAAACCATGTTGCAGCGCACGGTTAACAAACATAAGACCAATTGGCACCTTATGTTGTTTTTCGCACTATGGTCTTATTGCACGACAGTTAAAACTTCCACTGGTTTCACACCATTTCATCTAGTCCATGGGGTCAAGGCCACTCTCCCTATCAAATGTGAAATCCCCACATTACGCACCGCTATTGAGCTATTACTCAACACTGCTCCGATGGAGCAACGTTTTATGAACTTAGAGTCATTGGATGAAGACCGTCGATCTTCATTACAGCACAATGAGGTAGCCAAAAAACAATCAAAGTCCACCTTTGATCTCCATGTCAACCTTCGATCAGTCAGTGAAGGCGACCTTGTCCTTGCTTACGATATTGCTCACGATACCCTCGGACATGGAAAACTTGAGTCACTATGGCATGGACCTTACATCATCAAACACTGCCTCACTAAATATGCCTACATTCTGGCCTCTCTCGACGACCACCCTCTCAAAGAAATCGTCAACAGGTTGTACTTAAAGAAATTTTATTCCTAAGCATAGCCATTCTACACTCGGATTTTTCCTTTTCGTACGCATTTTGTAGAGTTTTTATTCTTCTTTTTTTATGCCTTGCATCTAATTCACCATTTTTGTTATTGATAGATGCCTCCTCCATTGGCCTACCACATCGATTACGCCGACAGTGCCAGCCGGCGGACACAGAATATCGCTTCGGCCGCTTCGGCCCTCTATTCTCCCTCACATGAACTTCTCCACTCCAGCGGCATATGTTTGGGCTCAGCAACCAACAACCAAGTCGAATACACCATCGTCCTTGGCCTCCTAGCCGAGGCCAGTCACCATCGTATCTATCACCTTAGCGTGTTACTCGATTCACAACTTGTTGTCCTTCAACTCAACAATGTGTATCATGTCTATGATCCTTTCCTCTTCCGAAAATACCTACAAGTTAGAATTTTATCTCGATAGTTTGATTCCATCACATTTACACATATTCCACAACAATTCAATCAAATAGTAGATAACATGGCTAACCTAGTGTTAGATTGGCATTTATCACATCAAGATACCAATACGCATACATAAATCATCAACAATGTGTCATAACATATATATTAGACATTATCAACAAACACATGTAAACACCACAAATATCCCAAAAGGTATATCCATCATAAATATATATATCGGTCAAAAGTGTCATCAGTGTTTACAAAAAAAAAAAAAAGTAAATCAAGTACAATACTCGTAGGTAGGTGAACCACCTCACCCCTATAGATACAAAAAGTGCCACATCACCTTATACAACATGGGCTCACCAGCCTATATAAACACAAAAATACATACATCGAGGCCCTCATGGCACCCCTCGAGCACCACCACCCTATCCTCTCTCAGTAGGAGGTGTCCCACCAACAAGGGGTCCCTCGAGTCTTGGGGGCATCCTTCTAGTCATCTCTGCCCCCACTACCGCTGCTTTGTGGATTAGTGTTTGTAACTCTGCCAATAAGCCCACACACTACTCCAAAACTCCCTCATCCTAGATGTGCATCCACATTCCCTCAGGTACTCCCTGTAGTACCGCCTCTAATCGGTGGAAAAAATCCTCAAAAACTCCCCCAGCCCCCAACGGAGGAACATGTGATGGCCTAACACCCGGATCATCAAAGCGACGCCTCCCGCCTGTTCTCTCATCATCAACCATAGGATCAACATCTCGCCACCTACATCATCCCATTCCCTGGGCCATGATCCATCATCGACCCCCGGGGGGGCCTTTTTATCATACCACACTCAGGGACACATGCTTGTATTCACACATTATTGAATAATCGTTATATGATATTTCTCTTCAGATATGGTTCACGTCGGTTATTCGGTTTTCATTTGTGCAGGTACTTGATCATTATACATCATCATTACCCCTTCAGGTATATCATCGACACTGGCATGTAGTCATTCCCTCTGCATATCAAAATGCATCTCCTAGTCACACCCTCCAATCTTTTGCCTCTAGGATCCCTATATCTGGCTCTGCAGTGTTGTTACCTCCGCTGCATTTTGGTACTGCCACCTGGTAGTACTCTCCCCCACATGAGTTTTCCCATTCATAGTCCCCCTCGACACTTTGACACTCATGTTGTTTTCACCCTTTAGAGATGGGAGTCCCAATAGTCTTACACATCGTCGAGAACAAACCACATACTCCTTCTCCTCATTATTTTCTAGCCTACCCAATGGACTCCTAGGTTACTTCATCATGGTTCTAGTTTGACTACACCTCCATAGTATCAATTATCCCTCCATCTCCTCCATCATCAGTTTTCCCATCTGCAGATTACCCTCCATTCATTTTTCCTAATACAAAAACCCACCTATGGGACCCCCACCCCCCACCTGTTTTCACGTAACTTGCGCTCTCACAGGCCAAGCCATATTACAATGGGGCACCCATTTCTGTATTTGTATTCTCATCCCCAATTATTCTTTATTTATTTGATAATTGTACAAAGCCTTTGTTTCCATCCTTAGCATAGATTTTTGTTATCACCCTTGGCGACCTTCCTTTTCTAGTAGGCACAACCCATGTCGCCCTTGGTTGGGGAATTCATTACCTTCTCCTCCTAATGACATCGCTCATCAACCCCGAGTATCCCACAGTAATTATACCTTTGATCTCTGAGTTTGTTACTTTGTCATGCCTTTGGCACAATTTTGTTGGGTATGTGTTATATTCTTTGCATGTGTGTGTGTGTGGGTGCGTCAGATACAACGACTGCGGGATTTGTAAATTAATCCTGGATTAAGGGATTAGGGTTTTGGTATCTAAGAAATACCTAAAAACATTGTATATATTGTATGGCGAATGGTGAAATTCGATATAATGAAAAAGAAAGGTTTTCCTGGTTGAGGGTTTCCGGTAAAGATCTCTATGTATTCTATGTATGAGCCATTGATTAATTTCTGTATTGCTTAAGAATATATATGCATTGCTTTACTTCGCAGGTTTAAAACTTACATGTGGTATCAGAGCACGTTTTTGGCTTCAGAGGGACGCCTTTGTTGTTGAGGGTTTGGCTCGGTCTTAATAGATCAAGTTTATCTTGGGTCTGTGATAAAACTGGGTTCAGTGGGAGCTTTTGCATAGGAGATTCGAGTAAAGTAAGAGGAATGTCAAGCTCATCTAGAATCGAGATAGAGAAGTTCAATGGTAAAAACTTTGAGCTATGGAAGCTCAAGATGGAGGAGCTTCTTGTAGACAAAGAACAATGGATCGTTGTGGATCCTGGTACACAACCTACTGGTACACCATCTACAAGCACACAGACTACTGGTACATCTCCTACCAGTACACAAACTACTAGTACACCAGTTACTGGTATGTCGAAGGAAGATTGGGACAAGTTGGACAGAAGAGAAA
>ML800345.1:67272-132000 GCA_009831015.1 Picea engelmannii | reverse complement strand
CTGGATTGTTGACTATATAATCCCCTGGACCCCTGGATGCAAAGAAAACAACAAGTGGGAGAATTTTGGGTATGTGTTATATTCTTTGCATGTGTGTGTGTGTGGGTGCGTCAGATACGACGACTGCGTCTGACGATCCCTTCCTAGGGGGGTCCCAGGGGGGGGCAGGTATGCCCCCCCCTGGTTACGCGCAACGTTCAGCACCGGGCGTAGGCCGAGGTCGACGGGGTTCGGGGCAGCGCCCCAAAAATTTTTTTTGGGGCGGTTTTTGCTATTTTTTAGCGGATTTTGCTATTTTTAGCTGATTTGTAAATTAATCCCGGATTAAGGGATTAGGGTTTTGGTATCTACGAAATACCTAAAAACATTGTATATATTGTATGGCGAATGGTGAAATTCGATATAATGAAAAAGAAAGGTTTTCCCGGTTGAGGGTTTCCGGCAAAGATCTCTGTGTATTCTGTGTATGAGCCATTGATTAATTTCTGTATTGCTTAAGAATATATATGCATTTCTTTACTTCGCAGGTTTAAAACTTACAAATTTAAACCACGTCTAGTCGTCCCCCTAACAACTAGATTTAGTTTCATGGTTGTTGCCACTCATACCTCACATATATCCCCAACCAAGGATAGTCTTGAGTCTCACCACTTCCTGCCTTCATCTATGTTCCTCATCAGTTTCTGATCTCATCCAGTGGATTTCATGAAGCCCTTTGCTTCTTGGAGTCACGTCTCTCTTTCTGTCGACATCAACACAGTTTCCAGAAGGGTGATAGTATCTTCACTCTCATTACCTTTACAATGAGGAGTCTCAGACGGCACAGAGATAACCATCATTGCTCTCTGTTGTCGTTGACCCCCATGACATTCAACTTCAACACTTTATCATGTGGCGGTGGGTCTTACTTTGCGACTGTTGCAGTTATTTCTATATGTTGAAGACCTATGAACACTGATAGACTATCAATGTCTACACATTATCGACACTTCTCACAGGTGTCCTTACCTTTTTCAGAGTTTGTTCCCCATCAGAATATTCCTTTGTCATTATCAAACCACCCCGGAGGGCACTGCAGTGATCTACATCGACACACAACTTCAGTTACTGTCTTACACATTTTTGAGTTATATAACACGAGCATGGGGCATGCCCGCCTCGTTTGTACACAGTTTTATTATTTCACCCCTTGTGAAAGGTTTGGGTCTTACAGGTTCCCCTTTCCCTCCAATGGGTCGCTCTTAATATTCCCCAGAATTCTCTTTCTTACAAAGGTACTCTCAATAGAAGAAACATTGATGTATTTTGTCTATACATATGCTCCTAACCTCATACATCAGGGGGCATCTGTTATCACTGAAATTTCATCCGCAAATGGTTACAGGAATCCAACATCATCAAAACACCCATTAGTTCACTCATGGACCAAAAATGCATCTCCACAAGGTCCAAAACTATACAACCAATTATAAAATTAGCATGCGCTAAGACTACACAGGGAGCATGCACACATGCGCCATCCTGAAACACAATAAAAAGAACACATGCGCACGATGCGCGACTGTGGATGCAAAAAACTATGCAACCCTCAGAATGATGCATTTATGATATTGGTCAGCCCTCCACCCACTTTTGGTTAAGTTTCCAAGTCGATTTGACACCCAAATCTTGGTTGAATCCAACTGGGGGGTTGGTCAAAGACCTAAAGGGCCCCTTATTCACACTAAGAACTGGTTGCATAATGCCTCAAAGCTATGCTATAAAAGGAGGCCATGGATGCACTATATTTTCAAGGAATTCATTTGTATTTTTATGCTTCCTATATTCTCTTGGAGGATCCTATTTCCTTGTCAAGAGCATACAAGAACCATCTCATTTATCCATTCATATCACCTCTTGAGTGAATGTGCTTTGGATTTTCTTCACCATTTCCTTCTATTTTGTTACTTGTAAGAAGAGCTCAATTATTGGGGGTTTCAAGAGCCCTCCCTTGGAGGAAGAGGAGGCCCATAAATCTCTCTTTCTCTTTGGTGTTTTCTTTCCACTAATACAATCATTTCCATTGGTGGCATGAATTTTGTTTATTTCTTGTTCTAATCTCCTTATGCACTCTAGTTTAGTTTTTCTTATCGTTATTAGTTTATTCTTTTGGTTATATCATATGCTTGATATTTCTAACTCTTGCATTCATTGTTTTCCTACCTAGATAACCCAACTGGGATTGTAAGCATCTCTATTTTTCTCATTTAGGTGACAAAAGAGATGCAACACATTGCTCTCCAAGAAAATTTTGATGAATAAAAAACACAGATACAGCAAGGAAAAGAACAGTTTCTCATGGAGCAACTCGAAGTGAAATAAATGGTCAGCAGAGCACTTCGTTCTGTGACAATCGTAGAAATAAAGGCAAAGGATCGAGTCACACAACAAGTAGAGTAGATCACAGAAGTTATCCAACAGCTACAACAATGCATCGCAAACTTAGAGCTCTGCATAGTGCTCGAGACCCCACAGGATGTGAGGGATCAAAGAGAAGCACTTGCTCGAAGCACAGTTTAGAGAATAAAATCCATTGCTATGTAATGTAAGAAACTCGTTGATCACAGTGCTCAGACCTATGACCAACTCATTGAGAATCCAGAACTGAAGGCACTAGATTCGCAACTCCAAGAGGGAAAGTATCAAACCGAAACGATACAGGCGTAGTTGAATCCCCTGTCAACTATAGAAAGAATGAAGCGATCCCAAGAGAAGTGCACTTCCTAGCAGTAGATCCACACTATCTAGAGAAGATTTATGGAAGTAACTCAGGAGCTACAACCTGTACAAGATAAGGCTTATCAACTGTTCACAGAGGTCGAAGGTCGAGGAGCAGAACTGGAGCAGGTGGTCACTACAGTTGAACAATGCCTGGAGGGACCTGTCAACGACGTAGTCATCCAAGAGTTAGTTGAACAGGAGACCATGGCACAACAACAAGTCGAAGCATCTCAAGCTACGCTCGAGCCTTTTGAAGCAGAACTACCCAGATCAGAGTGACTCAGGACGAGTCACAGGTGAGTGTTGGGGGCTTGTTGGCCTTTGACCAAGTTTTGGGAGATCCTTGGTCAAGTTTGACCTATTTTTGGACTTCGATAGGCTGTCGAAGGCAGAGCGCAAGACGAAGCAATGTTCGCAGGATCCCAGCCCCTTTTTGGGCCCTTTTCGGGATTTGGGATTATGTAATGGGTATGGGATGTCGTCCCATGGGTTTACCCATGTTTAGTCCTATTTTGTAAATTATAAATAGATGCTAAGGCAATGTAGTGAGCATATATAGAGTTATGAATGGCTAAGTGCTATATCTATGTGATTGAAGGATTGTAAGTGCTCTGTGCATATTGTGTGAGACTTGGAAAGCTACATGCAAGTAATTGTAAGAAGTCTTGGTGTTTTACCCTAGCTCGAAGAAGGAGGATCTTGCGGAGTGTATGCAGATCTCTTGTCTTCTGCGGAGTAGGATTTTGATGCTATGTGCCTGCAAGAAGCTTGACAAAGATAATAAAGAAGAAGAGTTGGTGGATGTAGCCCCAGGATGGGGGTGAACCATGTATATGTTGTGTTTCTTTGCTTTGTGCAATGTGTTGATGTGTTTATGTCTTTACTTGTTAAGTGCTTTGATAGATATAGATAGATATGTTTATTCTTTGTGCTAATAATGTATATGGACGTTAGATCTGACCTATGTGAATGTGCTTAGTGCTTGAATCAGCTAGATCTAATTGACCTCTCTATGATAAGTGCTTAGATACATCAGATCTGAATGAATGATGTGATGCTCTTTTTTATCTTCAGAGTAGATAGTGGTTAAATATTGATGAATTGTCAGTGCTAAGTGCTCTGTTAAGTATTACAATCATAGATTTGTGTCCCAGCTAAGGTTGCAGACAACTAAGTCCTACAACCACCCCTGCCTCTACCTCGGGTGAGACTTCATTTGCTTCGTAGGTGTTTCCAAAAGGGTCGGTAGCTAGGGTTTTGTTGGTACGTTGTTGTAGCGTTGAACCCTGGGTCTACCCCTGTTCCATCAATTTGAAAAAGTATAACTCTGCAATGCAATGACTATCATCAACACTTATTTTAAAATATTTTTTTGCATCTTTTCAATACTAATATATTTATCAATGTCTATCATGGTGATATTATGCATTGAAATTGAAACATAAATGGTTCATTATATTAATCTTGGATTTAGATTTTATATATACATTAGAAAATAATTTGATTCGAGATATCGAAATCTACATGCACATTGTAGCAATTTAATATCAACACTTTTGGAATCAAAATTCACAATTTCATAATTAAAATTGGAACTTTTGGATTCTAAAATAAACACTTTTGAAATTGAAATTGACAATTTCATAATCAAAATATACACTTTTGGAATACAAATAATTTATAATTCACAATTTCAGTATTGAAACGTAGTGCCTTAAAATTAGAGGATGAATATGAATTTAAATGCTCAAAGAACAAAATCTTGGTGGTTTACACAACTAAATTGGGATATGTAACAACAATGGAAGAGGAATAACTGGGAGATAAAAAATGGTAGCGAGGAAAAATGTAGGAGTGAGGATGTCCTCTCAAAATTTAGGATGTCTAAAAAAATCCTTAATTAGGATAATGGTAAAAAAAAAATGTCATGGGCCAACATGGTGTATAATGTGTGAAAAGGATGGAGAATTAGTAAACCATTTATTTTTACAATGTCCATATGAAAAAGAGGTATGGAATGAAGCAATAAAATTGGTAATTTTGGAATCAAAATTCACAAAAAAAAAAATTGAAATTGAGACTTTTGATATTCATGATTCACACTTTTTGGATTCAAAATTACTCAAAATTTGTAGTTTTGAAATTGAAATTTACACTTTTGAAAACTAATATTCACAATTTCATAATCCAATTTTTCACTTTATAAAGACTTATATTCACACTTTTAGAATTGAAATTCACAATTTCTTAGTCTATATTCTTCCTTACTAGTCCAAATTTTATGAAAATGGGCTTCATGTTTTGAAATGTCTAATATCTATGATTTTACACTTTATTAATTTTCTTCACATCTATAAAAAAATATAACCACTAGGCATTGTACTAATTCAATTAATATTGGATATATTTCCTTTAAGTAACACATCCATTGTGAAGTTTCCTATTTTAACAGTTTATGTTTTCATATAATTTTCTTGAATATTAAGTAGTTCCTTTTAGAAAAAAAAAAGGGGCACTGCTCAATGGATGAAAAATCTAATAACAAAATAATATTATTTTAGTTTTCTCATCCCTAAGGCTCATTACATCATTCTTAAATATTACATAATCTATGGCAAGGCCTAATGTATGCTTGAAGGCTTAATATCATGTTGATTTTGACCCCTGAATCCCAGTGTAAGCTACATTAGTAGGCCAGGGATGATTTTAGGGGCTAAATTTTTCTCATGGGCTAATTTTTCATGGTTTTTCCAAAAATGAGATTCACTATTTTAAAAATGATTCGCCCAAATTCTATAGGATAAAGTTATTTTACCTTAAAAATCGCCATAATTTTATAAAAAATATATAAAATACTTACAAAATTCAATATTTTTACAAAAATATCGCCAAACATTTATAGTTGACATATGAAGGATTAGTATGATTCGTCAAGGTTTCTACATTTTAAAATAAATTTCCATCCTTAAAATCATCCCTGATTAGTACATCACTTTTATGAATTTAATAAGACACCATTAAATTTTTATATAGTGTCTTCTTACCATATCAATATTTTCATGTCTTAATGGATATATAATTAAACAAGTGAACATCCAAAGACAAAGAATATTGTGTTTATGTAGGAAAATCCTCAGAACAAGGAAAACTCCATTTTGAAAGTTATCTCAATCCCAACCAAAATCATTAAAATTGTTTATTTCCACTAAATCAGGATTATTTTAATAAACCCCAAATCTAATTATTTTCACAAAGGTGAGATTTTTTAATAGACCTCAAACACTATCAATTTTCATTAAGCATTAGGCATTTTGAATATACCTCTCATGATTTGGAGAGATGTCCTCATTCTCCTCATGTATTTTTACTCTAAAATCAATTTTACCCTACAATTTACCATAAAATTAAATGTTCACATCAAATGGGGATTGAATTACACTCTTATGTGCCATAGATATTTCACAGTGGGCTCCAAATCCTCTCCTATGTTTCCTCTATCTCATGTATCACTTTCAAACTAGAAAGGTTCAATTATTATGTCTCCTCGATCATGGTTGTGCTCCTCATCCTCATAGGTAGATGGGATCCATGATATTCAAATGTCTCCTTGTCATACTCTCCTCCTCACATAAAAATTCACTGCAACTAGTACTGCAACTAGTGTTGCAACTGGTACTGCAACTAGTGTTGCAACTGGTACTGCAACTAGTGTTGCAACTAGCACTGAACCTGGTCCTGCAACTAGCACTAAAACTGCAACTGGCATTGTAATTCCATGCAAGGGATATTCAATATTTTAGGAATTACATGCAAGGTATCTTCAATTTTTGAGGAATTACATGAAAAGGGCCACAATATTTCTAATGTTCTTACTCTCCTTTATTCTTAGAGGTAATATTTTAGCACTTTATAATTTTGAATATTTAATAATTTTGAGTTGACCAATTTAGATCTAGTTTTATGAACAAAATTGTAAATAAGGCTCAGTAAATTTTATAATTCATAAAAAATATAGTTCCTTATTTGAATGGACCATGAAATTAAACTAAACCAAATGATTCTAGAATCCTAGATATTCATAAATACGTCTACATTCAATGAAAAATAAAAAAATTATGGAATGTATGTCACTTGTTTAAAGAAATCGTAATGGTATGCCATCTTAAATTATTCGTTCATGATTGGCTCTTTACATTTTCCATTTTCTAACTTTTTTTTTTCTTGATTGAACTTCTATTAACTTTATGTGTGCTGCACATACCAAATGACTATATTGACAACTTATGACATGCGACTGATAGTCTTGAAAGTGAACATGACTATCGGTTTGATGTGTTTCTTGAACAAAATATCCTTTCAATACAATGGATCCTATTTCATATATAAAACCATTATCATCAAAATATTCTAACAACTATAAGTTTTAAACCTGTGAAGTAAAGCAATGCATATAGATTCTTAAGAAAAACAAAAATTAATCAATGGCTCATACACATAGTACACAGAGATTTATACCGGAAACCCTTAACCGAGAGAAAACCTTTCAACGCTTCATTGTATTAATTTCACCATTCACCATACTATATATATATACAATGTTTTTAGGTATTTCATAGATACCAAAACCCTAATCCCTTAATCCGGGATTAATTTAGAAAACTGCTAAAAATAGCAAAATCCGCAAAAATAGCACACGACACAAAGAGCTCTACTAGGGAGGGATCGTCAAACACAATTGTTGAATATGACGCACCCACACACACATGCAAAGAATATAACACATACCCAACATTCTCCCACTTGTTTTCTTTGCATCCAAGAGTCCACAGGATTATATAGTCAACAATCCAGGGCAACAATGCCCATTGTTACTCTACACCAAGGGAACTTTTTTGTGCTCACAGAATTTGTCAATGAATCTGCAACATTCTTCAAAGTGTCAACCGTTTTTGGAAACACCTTCTTTTCTTCAACCATGTATCTCACAAAGTGATACTGGATATCAATATGCTTTGTCTTCGAATGATAAGCTAGGTTCTTTTCTAGGAAGATTTCACTCTGACTATCACAATCTAATCTCACTGTTTGTTTTACCAACCCAATACCTGAACACAATCTTTGTAACCATACTACTTCCTTGCTTGCATGAGTGGTTGCCATGTATTCAACTTCTGTAGTTGAGAGTGCCACTACAGCTTGTCTTTTGCTCATCCAACTGATTTATCCTCCAAATAGGTTAAACACATACCCACTTGTAGATCTTCTGCAATCTAGATATCCAACCCAGTATGCATCAACAAAGCCATGTATGTCCACCACTATGTCTAATCCTCATCTTCCTTGGTAGAAAAATCCATAATTGGTAGTGCCACGCAAATGCCTGAAGACCCTATTTATTGTTGTCCAATGCTCCTTCCCTGGTTTTGACATATACCTGCTCAAAAATCGCACTGCATGTGCAATGTCCGGTCTAGTACAGACCATTGCAGACATCAAACTGCCAACTGCACTGGCATACGGAACATGGGACATGTCCTCTTCTTATTCCTGTGTCTTGGGACACTGATCTACAGATAACTTTACACCTATAGTAATAGGAACCTTGACCGTTTTACTTCCATGCATATTAAACCTCTGCAATATCGTCTCAACATATTGTCTTTGATTCTACCATAGTTTCCTGTTTGCATGATCTCTTTTTATCTCCATTCCCAGAATGAAGTTAGCAACACCAAGATCCTTCATGTAAAATTTGGAGGATAGTTGTGATTTCACCTCCTTGATAACATCCATGTTATTTCCTACCAACAACATGTCATCAACATAAAACACTATATAAATGAAGTGATTACCAACCTGCTTGGAATATACACAATGATCAGCCCTGGTTCTCACAAATCCCAATCCAAGGATGTATGTGTCAAACTTTTGGTACCATATCCTAGGTGATTTCTTCAGACCATATAGTGACTTCTTTAGATTATAGACTAGCTCTTTCTTTCCCTTCACTACAAAGCCTTCTGGATGCTTCATGTAGATTTATTCTTCTAGATCCCCATGTAGGAATGTTGTCTTCACATCAATCTATTCCACTTCAAGGTAAAAAAAAAATAGCAATAGATAAAATAAATCTAATAGAAGTTAACTTAGCAACAGGAGAAAAAATCTCACCAAAGTCAATTCCCTCTACCCGGGAATAACCTTTTTCTACTAACCGAGCTTTGTATTTCTCCACTTTTCCTTCTGCATTAAACTTCTTCTTAAACAACCGTTTGCTACCAACATATTTTCTTCCACCTGGAAACTCAACTATATCCCATGCCTCATTCTTATCCAAGGCATCCATTTCTTCAACCATGGCCTTCTTCGATAGTTTACTATCCTCTGAATTCATTGCTCCCCTGATAGTTCTGGGATCATCATCAGTAATAGATAAAGAAAAATTGGAATGGAAATCAGGTGGAATATACCTTTCTAGTTGCCTTGTTTCCCTCATTGTTCTCCTCAATACTATGGTATGATGTTCTTCTTCCTCTGCTTCATCTTCTTCAAATGATTCAGATTTTGCATCATCCAACTCCAACTCTATTTTCTCAGATTCTTCTAGACTTGGTAGGAATTCCTGTTTGGAAACATCTTTTATCTCTCTGAAATCAACATCTCGACTGTAAAAAGTCTTCTTGGTTTATGGATTCCAAAGCTTATAACCTTTCACACCATCTTTATAACCAATAAAGATACACTTGTTCATCCTTTTTATCCAGCTTACTCCTATTTTCCTTTGGAACATGTACATAAGCATCACAACCAAGAACTCTAAGATGTTGAAGAGAGGGTTTCTTTCCAGTCCATATCTCGTGTGGATTTTTATCATCCAATGTTGATGAAGGTGATCGATTGACCAAGTAACATGTTTTACCCACTGCCTCTGCCCAGAATTCCTGTCCTAACTCGGCATCGTTGAGCATACTTCTTGATTTTTCCATTAGTATTATGTTCATCCTTTCTGCAACTCCATTCTATTGAGGTGTGTATGGAGTAGTCTTATGCCTTGCTATAACACACTTCTTACAGAATTCTTCGAATTCATATCCACAGAATTCTCCACCATTATCTGTCCTCAATACCTTTATTTTCTTCTCTATCTGATTTTCTACCAGAGCCTTAAACTCTTTAAATTTATCAAATACCTCAGATTTATTTCTAATAAAATAAATCCATGTGTTCCTTTAGAAATTATCTATGATTGAAACATAATACACAGATTTACCTAATGATGGAACAGACACAGGTCCAAACACATCATTGTGTATCAACTCTAAGACCCCCTTTGCTCTTGTAGCACCAGATGGAAATATTACTCGATTTTGTTTTCCATATATGAAATGTTCACAGAAATCAAAATCCAGAGTGCAATTAGACATACCTTCAACCATACCTTTACCGTGTAGCGCTTGAAGGCCCTTTTCTCAAATATGCCCCAGTCTTTGATGCCACAGCATGGTCTTCTTTCCAGGGAAAGTATTGGTCATGTCTTCTTTATTTTCCTACTCAGGGACAACAAAATTGTTACACCCATTAGTATAAGTGCTTCCCACAACTTGTACATATTTCCACACCAAACTCCCCTCATCAACACCATTTCTCCTCGTATCATCTTGCAAGTTCCCTTTCCAAATACAGTATCCACTCCTGCATCATCCAACCTTCTTACAGATATTAGGCTCCTGGCTAGTTTTGGAATGTGCAGAACCCTGAGGAGATTTCTAATCCTTCCATCTTTTAGCAGCAACTTAACCCTTCCACATCCCATGATTTTGGCTGTCGAGTCATCTCCTAGGAATACATCACACCATCGTATTTTTCATATTCAGAGAACCACTCCCTGTGAGGATTCATATGGTAGGAGGCACCTGAGTCGATCAACCATGCATCACGTTCTGCATGTGTACCTATAGATGCCAGGTAAACATCACCTCCTTCTTCAATGGAGGTTTTCGCCACTGTGGAAGAGGTACTATCAGATCCCTTTGGTTTATCAACCTTCTTAGACTTATAATATTTCTTATAATGCCCTGTTTTACCAAACTTCCAACATTTCCTCAAAGATTTTCCTGGAGACTTATATCTACCGGTAGATTTAGATCTTCCCCCTGAAGACTTACCAGGATTCCTGTCTTGGGTACTCCCTCTTACAAATAAAGAATTTTTGCTATGACCATCCATGCATTTCTTCCTCATCTCTTCAGATAACAAGGATGCAACTACATCCTCATACTTCAATGTAGATTGAGTGGTACTACCAATTGCTACAACCATATTATCCCAAGAGTCTGGCAAAGAACATAACAAAGTAATACACTTATCTTCTTCTGCAATCGTAATATTATAGAGACAAGTTGACTTACCAAAGTATTAAAGGCATTTATATGTTCTATCACAAAATCTCCATCTTCCATCCTAAGATGATACAGATTCTTTCAAAGAAAGAACTTGTTTACCAGGGACTTTGATTGATACAATTTCCCTAACTTATCCCATAGTTCCTTGGCTGTAGATTCTCCCGAGACATTCAACAACATCGAATCTTCTAGGCAGAGTCGAATAGTACTCCTTGCTCTTATGTCCAACTTCTCCCAATCTTCCTTCGACATACCAATAGGTGGTGTACTAGTATTTTGTGTACTAGTAGGTTGTGTACCAGTCAACTATGTGCTAATGGGATGTGTACCAGTAGGTTGTGTACCAGTATCCACAATGATCCATTGTTCTTTGTCTACAAGAAGGTCCTCCATCTTGAGCTTTCATAGCTCAATTTTTTTACCGTTGAACTTCTCTATCTAAATTCTAGAAGAGATCTCCATTCCTCTTTCTACACTCAAATCTCCATTGCAAAAGCTCCCACTAAACCCAGTTTTATCACAGACCCAAAGATAAACTTGATCTATCAAGACTAAGCCAAACCCTCAGCAACAAAGGTGTCCCTCTGAAGCCAAAAATGATCTATGATACCACATGTAAGTTTTAAACCTATGAATTAAATAAATGCATATAGATTCTTAAGCAAAACATAAATTAATCAATGGCTCATACACATAGTACACATAGATTTATACTAGAAACCCTTAACTGGGAGAAAACTTTTCAACGCTTCATTGTATTAATTTCACCATTCACCATACAATATATATACAATGTTTTTAGGTATTCGTAGATACCAAAAGCCTAATCCCTTAATCCGAGATTAATTTAGAAAACTGCTAAAAATAGAAAAATCCGAAAAAATAGAAAAAATGCCCAAAAGAAAATTTTAACACATACCCAACAACAACCTCATCTTTTGTTCTGTGCATCACATCAAATAATATTTGATCTTTTCAGTGTTGTCTACAGGTGCAACCACAACAAAGACATCTCCTGTAAATAATTCGATATGTTCCAACAAGAAGTTCATGTTATATTAGCACACATACACGTGCCATTAAAATTATCTACTATATTTAAATTTTATATATCCAACTTACAAGTACATCTACAAGTTGTTTAAATATTTAACAAATATATTTTCAAACAATTGAAACATAAAAATTACCTTCTCTAATAAGATCAGAAACTCTATCGTCATCAATTGACACTATATTTTCATTTGATTCCATATCCTTTGAGATTGCAAGTGGCATTTTCCCTTTCATATTAAGTTTGGTATGTCTCCAAGCTTTAACATATTCCTCATTTCTGTTTTTGCAAATCTCTATGGATTCTATGTCCTCTATGCAAACTAAACAAAAACAAGTTTCATTTCTTCTATCAAATGCAAACACATTTTGATAGCGTTTTGTTTTAACTGAATGCACTTTTTGTGTCCCATGTATTGTGCTGACTTCATATGGGATTGATATATTTACATTTTGGTTTCCAACATACCAAAAAAACCTACACAAGACAAGAATTTGTTAACTTGAAATCTATCAAGAAAATGATTGAAGATCATATAAATTTTAACACATGAATAAAAATACCATGTGTACATGTGTAACATGTATATATACAAACACACCTGCACACATCCCTTGATGGATTATTTTCATGGCTTAGCACCAATTTGCACCATTCAAAAACTTGATCAATGAATTTAAATCGATTGGCATGAGTATTCATATGATACCTTCGAAGTGATACTTTTACACATGCCCCTGCACCGTCGTGCTCTCCTTTTCCATGACCAGTCTCAAACAAATTCCAACAATGTGTAATGTTTGATTTCTTATGAATACGACACAACCAATAGAACGATCGTGAATATTTGAACTGACTCGCACATGCATCTGACAATATCCAATGTCAATTGAATCTAATCCCACATTTTTTCAATGAACCATAAAATTTATCAAAAAAATGTTGTACATAATGAGCATCATGCGCTCGGTCATCACTTATATAAAAGTGATATTCTCTAATAACGTTTTGAGTTTCATTGGTGTTTTCTATGTTATCAAGACTTCATTGAGAATGTCCATATAGAATGTGGAAAAATATAGTGATTTGATCAGAATGATAATATTCACTCTGTATTTCTTTTTGTGCAACGGATATGTAATTCTCTGCAAAATCAACTACAGTCAAAGTTGTCCCTGGTGGAAACATTTCACAAGATTATTTGAATTGTAGGTCTTGCTATCAAGCTCTATGTGAATGCTTGGTGTATTTATAAAAAAATTCCTCAAACTTCTAAAAAAAATCTATCCCACAGATTTTATTTACTTTCAAAACAACCCTTTTGGAAATAACATTTGAAGAATGTGGAGTTGTGCTACTGATATATTCATATCTCTTCCAATTGAATGCTATATTAAAAAATGATTGATCAATCATATCAATATGATACTTTGAGTGAAAAAAACTTATATTTCCACAACAATCACATTTATTTCCACCAACACATTGTTTTTGGTAAAATAATTCATGACCTTCTCTTCACATAAATTTTTAGATATAAAAGCACAGAATGTGGAAGGACGAGGTAAACTTGGCCATAAAGTTTTACGAAAATCGAGAAAAATGTCATAATATAACTCAAATTCCACATGATAATGACAACAACAAGTGTAATCAACAATGATGGATCTAACAAACCATGGTTTTTGTTGCACAAATGTATTGATGGAAATTTTAACTTATTTGTGTTCTTCTTTGAACTTATTGAACAATTATATTTAAGTCATTGGAAATATATGTTTTGGATGTTCTTCATATTGTTTTCATGTTATTCTTCGTCACAACACATCCTTTGTATGTGGTAAAACACAAGATTCTATTAAACAACAATTATGGGCCGATTATTTAACATTTTCTACAAGTCTATCTTTGTAGGGTTGTCTAGAAATAATTGTCCAACAAGAAAGTTCATCATTTGCATCTATTTGCAATCAAAATTTTCTATGTTTGTACAATGTTTTTCTTGAGGTTCCCATCGTTTTTTACATGTGTTGTGTCAAACAATATTTTATATTGCTAGATGAAACAATTGTTTTTTGTATCACTCTACGTGCAACACTGAAATCTTTTTTTCGATACTTTCAAAAATATTTTAATACACTAGTTATATTGTCAAAGAAATTTTTTTTCACCTTTGTATCTTTTGTCGACTTTTGAATACCCAATAATGATGTAGCTTCTTTTAAATTTCTTGACTTTATTAGACAGATTAAAAGTTGATCTTGTATTGTTACTAATTCATCTTTGAAAAATGTAGTATACACATTCTTAACACAATATCTTATATAATGCTTAACTTCTTTCTTCCCAAATTTATTAGTATCAACATTTTCTAATATTTCATCATCAATGTTGATAGATTCTCCTGCATATTTCAATTTAAAGTTTATATTTAAAAACAAAACCCAAACATAAGTTCACTAAACTATATATAAGTGTTAGTCTTATATTATCTAGATTTATGTACATACCTATAGGTGATTCAACTTCTGCTTCAATTTCTGTTTCAACGACTTCATCGACATTATGAGGCAAATCTATTTTTTTTGTTTTGAAAAACATCAAATCTGAATTACAATCAATTATATTTTAAACAACAATTTAAATAAATGAATTCTATGCTTTTAATATAGACAATATGTACATGCATACCTGGTTGTACTTCTTCTTGTTGAAAATATCTATTTACATAATCATCCTTTCTTTCTTCAATATTTTCATGTTCTCATTTCTTTCTCCAATAATGCTCTTTCATTTGTTCGTTATGACAAATTTCATCTCGAGTGTGATCACATTTTATCTTACACAAACTTTTATTTCCCATGAGTATAGTTATCTATAAAAGTTTTTAAAAAATTCAACATTTTAGAATAGTCTCAAAAAAAATTCATTGTCACAAAAATTATTAAAAAATAATATCAAGAATTTTATGTTAAACAAAGCCTTCACCTTGAAAAAATGTTAAACAAAGCCTTCACTTTGAAAATAATGTTCAAGTAAGTTTTCACCTTGAAAAATTGTTCAACAAATCCTTCAATATATAAACTGTTATTCCAATAAAAACTTGAACTTCAAAAAGATAATTTTTTTTTGCATTCAAAACATCAACCACCTTGTTCAAAACAACGAAAAAGATGATTCATACTTTTTCTTAGGGGCTCCACATATGCAAAGACATGAAATGAATGAGTGGAGTGTGTTAAATTAATTCAGTCGAAAGAGTATTTATAATATTTGACGCCAGCTTAAACGAAACAACGTGTCCCTTCATTTTTTCCCGGCCAATGAAATTCTCTCACCCACCTTTCAACCAAAAAAATAATGTTCGACTGAAAAGTGAGGAATCCATTTTTTCTACGGATTTCACTAGAAAAATATATTTCGGCCGAAATATTATTTCAGCCGAAAACCTGCAAATGGGACTGTTTGCAGGAACCTGATAATTCCCTCCATCTTACTTGAACTTTGGAGGTTGCAGACTCTTGCAAATACTTAGAATTTAGTTCTAAAATTAATACCAACATTTGCAAAATTGAATCTACTTTCAATGGATATAATTTGATTTCATTTTTATTTTTTTTATCTAATTTTATAAAAAAAATCGTTGCATAATATTTTCAAGTGACATCATGATTCAATGAAATGGAATATCCATATCTCTAAAAATACACAGTGGAAAATTTAGAAAAAAATATATTAAAAATCCTTAAACTATTCTCTTCAAATGGATATTTATAGATTTTACTTTTAAGTAAAAATTAAGATAGATACAAGGTGATATGCAACTTTTTCATCTTTGTCAAATTCAAAAAATTCAAAAAATTATAATATTCATCCGTTAGATTCAAAACTATAGTCAAAAGAAAATAGAGTCTCTATAGATTGTTGCAATATATTTCATTTGTCAAAAAAAAAGTTTAATAATAGATACATTGTTGAGGGGGGGGGAATAACTCATTATCATTCATTTCATTTTTAAGGAACATACTGTGAAACAATTGCAAATTGACACATCAAATATCAATAAAGATAATTTGAAAAATAGTCACTAGAATTCTAACAAAATTCTTCACAAGTTTTGTTTTTAGTGTAAAGTGAAATTCTAAATAAAAAAAAATACTTTTGTATACCGGAAGTTGAAGAAATTATGAAAAGATAGGTTTTTTTTCTCATAAAACAAGAAAAATGGGCACCCATCTTCATGATTTTACTATAAGTGGTCTTTTTCCCCCATACCTCTTGTCAAAATATGGGTTAACATATTTTCATCCTCAATGTCACTTAACATCTTAAGGAAACAACCCAAGAAGTTACTTACTTGGTCCTCTGATTCCTCCTCTTGGAAAGCATTGCACTGCATTTTTTATCATGCTATTCATCACAACACTTCACGCACACATGATCTTGGAGGATCCAAAATGCTAAAACAATGATAATATCAAATTCTAATGAAAATGACTCTATTGAGAATATTTTGATGAAATGTTTCTAATGCAATTTCAATGGCCTCAAATGGATGTTGTATGAGGAAGTTATGGCTTTTCAAAGTTTTGGAAAAAATATGGGAAAATGGAAAAAGGGGGTGACACATGGCACCACCAAGAGGTGACTCGTGTCCATCCATACAGTTGATAGGGAATAGGATGACGTCATGATGATGCCAACATTATGTTGTGGCAACACAAGATTTTTCCACGTGTCACTTAGTTTTGGCGTTTTCGACACCTATTTGAACCATTAAAAATATTCCATGTGTCGGATGATGTGGAATCTGTACAGTTCACGTGGGATCACTGCAAGGATGACACATGGTAGGACATACAATGAGGTGGAAGTCAAGTTGCATATTAGTACATGCAAATGGATGAGTTAGAAGTCATCATGCAATGTCCATACATCTAATTGGATAGGTTGACTATGCATTGATGTGGCACTCACAATACCATAGGTGCACCAAATAGAAGGTGACACATGGCACTCTTAGATTGGGAAATATTGGTTAAGGGGTATAAAATGTTGTTGGAATGGACGTGTATTGAACCCAATACCTCCACGAGAATATTCAGGAATATTCCAATGACTTATCCATAAGATCTGACCATTGTGGCAATAGTATGGTTTGTTAAAAACAATCAAAATATTTATATTTAAATTTAATTAATATTTCCCCGGGAATCTATGGATTCAAGTGGGAGTGGGGTTCGACCCCTTAACCTAGCCTATATAAACGCCACACGCTCAACCCATTTACAAGGATTGGAATGTGTTCCATGAGAAAATACATATATTTCTGTGCCAAGGAGGAGATTGGGTGCATTGGAATGCGTGCCAAGAGATGCAACTATTTTGGTTTGCCTCATTTTTTATGCCATTGGGTTCTTTGAGAAAAGTATAGAGTGTTTATAATAATTTTTCTCAATTTTCCGAGAGGAATATGATAGTGATGTCAGTTTTTTGCTAAAGTACTGTGTACTAAAATATTAGTAAAATTTTCTATGTATGAGAGCCATCTCTCATTTATCATGCCAAAGGGGGTCTTTGGGCACCTGTTAAGAAAATAGTCGAGGTTATACTCATTCTTCTCCTAATTTCAAGAGGAATTTAGTGGTAACCTTTGTTTCTAGGTTTGAGCAACAGAATTGAAGGGTGTCTTCAATTTTTCCATTCTAAGTCATTATTGTATCAAGCATTTGATCATTATAAACGTAGTCTCATGGTTTGGAAGCAGACACAAAGACATAGCCCAAGATGGGTGAACTCTATTATCAACTCTTGTCTTAGTTATTTTATTTTATGTCGTGTTATCTCTCATTTTTCTACAAGTTAATCATCATTTAATGAAGTTTTGGTTAAGTAAGGGGATTGACATGTGTTTTTTCAAATAGTCAAGACGATCATAATTTTTGAATGAGGTTAGATGTTGATGTGTGCTTAAAGAGTTATTTGACATCTAAGGATTTTCAGATCCATTTGGTACCAAATATGGTTTGATGTGTATTTGCAAGTGAATCCTTAAAACATCCCAAACTCAAGCTTTGTGAAGGAACATTTGAAGACTCCTTGTTTGAGAGAACATATCTCTTTGTTGCAAAGGGCCACCATAAGAAAATCTCTTATGAAATTAATGCTTCAAAAATACATGAACCGACAGATTCAAAAGGAGAACTTTGAATTGAGAATGCAACTACAATACCTCGAGGATGAGAAGAAAGAGCTTCAAGATCAATTGGTAATCCATGAAGAATTGTTGATGGGAAATTTTCAAGAATTGGAAAGTGAGTTGCATGCCAAAGACAAGATGTTGGCACAATTCCATAAATTTTCGCAAGTGAGAAAGAAAAGTATACCATGTCGGAGAGGCTATCTTCTATAAAATATTTACAAATGGTAACTAAGGTATGCCATGAAAATGGTCCATCATGTTCTTTTTCTTCATCTCAAGGTGAAAATGTTTCTTTGAATGAATTTAAGGAGCATACTTATGGTATTGGATTTAATCTATTAACAAAGATAGGATATGATGAAAAAGGTCTTGGAATCAATGGCGAGGGAATGACTAATCCCATCCAGATTGAGGGAAGACCTCGTTATGGAGGATTGGGATATGCCAAAGAAGGAGATGGATAATGATCTAAGACAATTGAAGTAAGGGAAGATTCAAATGAAGAGGTTTGAATACTTCATAAGTCATTAGTTATACTATAACAACCTTCCATCCTTGGGAAAGGCATATAATGTGAAGCATATCCAAGAAGAGGTGAGCATTCCAAGTAAGGAATGAAGATATTTGCCACTTGTGATACTGGAATGAAGGGAGGTCCTAAAGGTTTTTGTAATCATCCAATTTTTTTTCTTAATCGTGGGAGGAATGGTCCCGTAACACCAAACTTATGGTTTATGTATCCATGTGTTTTCTATGGATTTAGTAACCATTGTATGGAAAAATGTTGGAAGAGACAATCCTTATAGAAGAAGTCATCCAAGAAGGAGGAAATAAGCTAAGGTAATTTTCCAAAGTAGAATAGGAAGAATGGAAAGAAAGGATTGTGGTTCCAAGACAAGAAAAATATTTTTTTCACTCATTGTGGTATGAGTGGACATTGGATTGAAAACTGTTGGACACTTCATCCACAAATTTGTCCAAAGAAAAACTAGACAGATGTGAAAGCACTTACAAGGAGACAAGTATTAGTGTCAGTTGAAGTTGATAATTTTGTTGAGAAATTCGAGAAGGAATTCTTTTTTTATGGCTTGTCTTAGTATTATAGTGTATGAAGACATTGAGGTATGGTTTGTTGATAGTAGCTCATCTTGCCACATGACAAGAATGAGGTCGGTATTCCTTACCTTCCCAAAAATAGACTCAAATTTCTATGTGGGATCTGGGACTAATACCATACATGCAGTAAGGGGATTTGGATATGTTAGATTCCAGCTTGAGTCAGGATGGTTTATGGGGATAGAACATATGTTTATTTGTTCAAGAGTTGAAAGTTAATTTTCTCTCAATATTAGCTTTTAAAGATTAGGGATACGGAGTTGTGTCCCATGATGGACATGTACTTATATATATTCAAAGAAAGATATTCACGACACAAAAGTGGTGCTTGCTGTAAAAAATGAGAGATTATATAGGTTTCTTGGACGACCTATAATTGGATCTAGTGGGTACCTGGATTCAGTATCAGAGACATATTTAGAGACAACGTCAGAGACAAGAATTTGTGAGACTCCTTCCAGTACTTTCGGAAGAATGATTCCATGACAAATCCAACCTATCCCTTCCCAGGATAGGTATCTAGGAAGATTCCATTACAGGGAAGCATCTTGCAGTGGAACATTAATGTTTATCATTTGTAAATAGCAAAGTTAGCATGCATATGTAGTCCTTCTAAATTTTGTTTCCATTGTTGTAAATCAGGATGGAAATAGTCTTCTCTATATGAAGTAAGGAGGTAGAATACTTATTAAAAGAGTGAAATAAGTATAGGTGGTTGTTGATTGAATGTCATGTAAAATGTATGATTTATGCTATGTACATCATAAAAATGTTATTTAAATGTCATGTTCATGTAAGATGTATTCTTAAGGCCTTGTAAAGAAGCAATTCAAACAATATAGTTTCTTGGGAAAACATGTTTAGATTTTTCTTTCAAGGAAGCGAGTGAAGAAATGAATAAGAAGTTCATTCAAAGACTCAAATATATACTCAATAAGAAAAATAAAATTTAATCCAAGATGTCTCATGGCATGAACAACACTAGAATAATGAATTCCAAGATGGAGATCAAATCCATATCCAAGATGAAGATCCAATATGAAGTTCCAATATGGAAATCCAAGGTGGAGGGTAACGATGAATAATCAAGATGGAGGATCAATAACAGATCCATGATGGAGTTCTAAGATGAATATCTAAGATGGATATTACAAGATGAATATCTAATATGAAGATTCCAAGATGGAGATTCCAAGATGGAGATTCCAAGATGGAGATCCAATATGGAAGTCCAAGATGGAGATTCCAAGATGAAGATACAATATGGAGATTCCAAGATGGAGATCCAAGATGGAGATCCAAGATGGCGATCCAAAATGGAATTCCAAGATGGAGATTCAAGATGGAATTCCAATATGAAGATTGAAGATGGATATTCGAAGATGGAGATCTAATATGGCGATCCAAGATGGAATTCCAAGATGAAGATTCAATATGGATGTCCAAGATGAAGATCCAAGATGGACTTTCAAGATGGAGATCCAAGATGGTGATCCAAGATGGATATTCAAGATGGAGAACAATTCTAGGATGTAGATTAATTGAAGTGCATTTCATCAAAGTGTATAGAGACCAAAGGAAGTTTTGTCTTCACTAAGTTGTTGCGTAATCCATACTTTTGGAGGTCCAAAAGTTCTTCAGTGGGGAGGTGTGATCTAGGAGGACCAGAATGCTCAAAAATTTATCATCTCAAAATATAATGAAAATGGATCCATTGCAAATACCTTGACGATATATTTCCAAAACAATTTGAACAACCTCAAAAGAACGTTGTATGAGAAAGTTATGGCTTTTCAAATTTTTCGTAAAAACAGGGGAAAATGGAAAAAAGGGGGTGACACTTGGCACCACTAGGAGGTGACACATGGCCATCCATATAGCTAACAAGGCACATGATGATGTCATTATGATGTACGGATACTATTTTAAGAACCAAATATCAATATATCATAGAAAAACCTTAGAATAAGTACTCAACCCCTTGAAAAAGAGATAATTTCATATAATAAGCCTCTTCGAGGGGGAAACCTCCTTATACACCACATAAATGTTCAAGTACAAGATGATTCCAAATGAAAATATCTCCTTGGTATATATAGGAGAATAGGAGGTACAGTTACAACTAATGGACTCAAGCCGACATAAATAAAATAACATTACTAATGTAATATGCCCCAATTAAGGGGTAATGAGCCATTATTTAGGGCTTAAAATGCTCCCCCCCTTGAGACAAGTGTTGTCCGCAATTCTTGAGTAACTATGGATGCTTCTTTATAAAAGTATCATCTTCCCAAGTGGAATCTTCAGTTGATAGCTTCCTCCATTTAACGAGATACTCTAAAATGGATCTATTCCTTAGCTGGTGAATTATTGGTCAGTGATGGATTCAGGCTCCAATATGATTATTCCTTCCTTGTCATGTTCTGGAAATATAGTTTGAACTAGGATCTTTTCACCTATAACCTTCTTTAAGCATGAAACATGGAAAACTGGGTTTACTCGTGAAGATACAGGCACCTCCAATTTGCATGCCATAGTACCAATCTTTTGCAACACCTTATAAGGGCCATAGTACTTTGGTGATAATTTATTATCCTTCTTGTCTTGCTTGAGGGACATCTGTTTGTATGGTTGTAGTCTTAAAAACACCCAATCCCCTACTTCAAAACTTTTTTCACTACGATGTTGATCTTCTTGTTGTTTCGTACGATTATGTGCCATGGTCAGGTTGTCCTTTAAGATTTGGAGAACTTGTTGTTGATGTTCGATGTGATTTTCCATTGCTTGAACCTTAGATTTTTATTTTAGAGAAGAAGTGATGGAAGGAGGGTGGTATCCATAGAGTGTCGTAAATGGTGTCATTTTTGTTTCAGTATGAAAGGAAGTGTTATACCACCACTTTGCCAAGGGTAACTATTTGAACCATTGTGTTTGTTTATCAGAGACAAAGCAATGAAGGTAGACTTCCAGAGATTTTTTCACTATCTCGGTTTTTCCATCAGATTGAGGATGATAGGATGAGCTATGAGCCAATTGAGTACCCAAACAAGAAAATAATTTTGTCCAAAAATGTCCATTGAAGATGGGATTTGTGTCACTTACAATAATCTTTGGGCTGCCATGTATCTTTTGAACTGTCTCCATGAATGTTGTGGCAATTGTATTGGCTTTGAAGGGATGAGAGAGTGCACAAAAGTGTGCATACTTGGTGATTATATCAACAATAACCATGATGACACTCTTTCCTTCACACTTTGGTAACCTTGTTATGAAATCCATGGAAACCTCCTCCCAATGCTGACTTGGGATGGCTAATGGTATTAAAAGACCTGGGGTCTTAATTGTTTCCACCTTATTTTGTTGGCAAACCAAACATTCTGCGACAAACCTTTGAACATCAATTTTAAGGCCATCCCAAAAACAATCCTTCTTGACCCTATGGTAGATTTTCAAAAATCCTGAGTTCCCTCCTACTGGAGAGGTGTGCAATTCCAATAGCACCTTTTGTTTGAGTTGGGAATTCTTACATAAATATAAGTGATCTTTGTAACATAGTGAATCATTTTTCCATGTAAAGATATCTAATGCACTGGAATCCTGTTGCAACCTTTGAATGTGATTCTACACTTCTTCGTCATTCTTCCCTTCATCCCTTGCTTCTATTATCCAACCAGGTTGGATGATCGAGATAACATAGAGAAAGGCCTCAACATATTCATCCTTTCTTGAGAGTGCATTTGCCACAAAATTTTGCTTCCCTTTTTTATAGACGATTTCAAAATCATAACCCAATATCTTGGTCACCCATTTTTGTTGTTCTTCTCAAGATATTCTTTCTTCCAAGAATTATTTAAGACTATCATTATTTGTTTTGACCTTGAAGTGCCTACCTATTAGGTAAGGATGCCATTTCTTCAATGCATGTAGTATTTCCATCATTTCCTTCTCATAAATGGGTTTGTGTAAGTCCTTTCCCTTGAGTGGTCGAATTTCAAAAGCCAGGGGCTTTCCTTCTTGCATTAGGACAACACCAATTCCATTTCTCGAGGCATCACATTCCACAATAAAGGTTTTTGTGAAGTCTGGAGTGTTCAAGACAGGAGCTTTGCACATCACCTCTTTAAGTTGTTCAAAAGATTTAGTTTCCTATGGAGTCCATGAAAATGCATCCTTCTTAGTTAGTGTCTTTAAAGGTGTTGCTATTCTTCCATAGTGCCAAACAAACTTTCGGTATTAACCTTTCAAACCCAAAAATCCTCTAAGATTCTTCAATGTTTTGGGAATCAACCAATCCATCATGGCCTTAATCTTGTGAGGGTCTACCTTGGCACCTTCATGAGACACAATATGACCCAAATACTCTACCTCCTTCACCCCAAAGAAACATTTGTATGGTTTGGCATATAGTTGTTTCTCCTTTAACAGTTGTAGCACCTTGTCAACATGTTTCACATGATCCTCCCAAGACTTTCTATAGATTAGTATATCATCAAAAACTACTAACACAAATTTTCGAAGGAAGGGCTTGAAAATGGAATTCATCAACCCTTGGAATGTGGAAGGTGCATTTGTAAGGCCAAAAGGAATGACCAAAAATTCATAATGGCCTTCATGAGTTTGGAATGTTGTTTTTGTGATATCTTCTTCCTTCATTCTAATATGATGATACCCTGAACGAAGATCCAACTTTGTGTAATATATTGCTCCATGTAGTTCATCTAACAATTCATCAATGACAAGAATGGGAAACTTATATTTAATAGTGATCTTGTTGAGCTCTCTATAATCTGGACACATATGCCATGAGCCATCTTTCTTGAATACCATTACCACCGGTGCAGAGTAAGAACTTTGTCTAGGTCTAATAATGTCAGCCTCTAATATTTCTTCAACCATGCGCTCAATTTCACTCTTCTAGGCATAAGGGTATATCTACGGCCTAATGTTAGGAGGAACACTCCCAGGAATTAGGTGAATATCATGATCATTATTTTGAGTGGGTGGAAGACCTTTGGGAATATCTTCAAATACTTTGGAATGGTTATCAATGATCCCTTGGAGATCTAGAGGAATAGATGGCTTAAATGTTTGAACATCTAGTGAGCATAGTTGTGCAATAACACCTTGATGCCCATTTTTCAATAATTTTTTCATGCCATTAGAGTTTATCACCTTACTGGATTTCCCTATGATACCTCTTAACTCAATATATTTTCCTTCCAATAAAAATTTCATGAAAATTTATAGAAAATTAAAAGCCATTATTCCTAATGATTGTAACCATTGGATTCCTAGTACAACATCAGCACTACCCATGGGTATAGAAATCATTGGAGTATTCATTACATACTACCCCATAGTAAGATTGATCTTATTGCATTTTCCTGAGCAATTGATTGTTCCTCCATCTGCAATCATTACTTGAAACTCTGGCGCTGGATATACAAAGCAATTGAGAGCTTTGGCTAATTTATAATGAATGAAATTATGAGTACTACCATAATCAATTAAGACTATTACCTTTTTATTTTTGATATATCCTTCGATCTTGAGGGTTTAAGGAGTTCTAATTCCAGCCAATGCATTACACAATATCATGGGAGTCAAATCTTCAGACAAAATTGTTGCTATGTTTTCATATTGAGATGGTTATTGTTCTTATTCTTCTTCCTCTTCGCAATCTGTGTAGAATAATTTCTTCTCACCATACTTATGTCCCTTACTGTACTTTCTATCACAATTAAAGCATAAACCTTTTTCTTTTATTTCCTCCAATTGTTGAGGTTTCAACCTTGTAGGTTGAGGTGTTTTAGAAAAATGAGCATTATTCTCTCTATAGATATTAGGATTGGTCCTTCTAGTAGCCATATCCATATTTTTACTTTCAACATTTCTTTCCACCCTAAATGCATTCTCCAATGATTTGGGTTCCCAAAGATGAACCTCATGTTGAATGTTATCCTTTAAATCTCCTATGAATACATCAATCAAGTGTTCATCTGGAATATATGTTATTGTTATATTCAATCTTTGGAAGTTCTCAATGTGCTCTGTAACTAAACCCTTTTGATTGAGATTTATCAATTGGTTAAAGAAGGTATTTCTTGTTGTATCCTCATAGTGTTCTATCATTTCTTCTGTGAAAATTGTCCAGGTGATGAGTGATTTGTGAGAACAAAGCCATCGATACCATACAAATTGATTGGGTTCTAAATATAAAGAATAAATTTGTACCTTTTGTGTATGTGGCACATTATTTAGATCAAAGAATTGCTCCATATGAAGTATCCATGTGATTGGGTCCTTTCCATCAAACTTCCTCATATCGATCTTAGGAAAGTGGTTGGTCTTGAACCCAAAGTTGGATTTTCTCCATTCTTGATTCATCTTCCTTGTGTCCTCATCATGAATTTCACGGGATACATTTTCACTTTCAGGTGTCCTCTCTATTAGGAAATTTTTCAATCCTTCCATGATATCCCTTTTTAAACCATCCATATTAGTATCCATTATTGCCTCCAATTTAGCTTCAGTTGAATCCATCATCCCTTGTAGTTCATATTTTGTCACTATCTTTTTTTGTAATTCATTTATGTCCCTACGCATTTATTCACCTTCATCAAGAGTCCAAGTAGGATTGTTTGGAGGCTTATTTGGTGTATAAGTTCCCTTTTTGGGTGGCATGTTGGCCAAGTATAACTTTTTAACATTGATTTTGAGGTGGTTCTGCTAGACAATATTTCTTCTGATGTATCTCCAAAGTTTCGGCCCTTCTGGGTATGAAAAATTATTTTTTTTAGTTCTCTGATATTTCTTCTCTTCAATTCCATAGGTCTGATCAAAACTGGATGTGCCAAGTGGAATTTACGGTAACTTCCCCACAACTTGATGATTTTTTTCCTTTCCAGGAGATCTCACTTGTATAGAGTGCCCCACACAAAATAATTGATATTAAATTCTAAAAATCGTACCATAAATACTAACGACTGTCCACTAACTAATGCAACCAGTCTCACTCAATTTGGATACTCTAGGAAGAAGTTATGAGTGTTTTACCTAGAACACCTGCTTGAGACTAGTCATATACCCTATCTTCCACAGGGTGTATCTACAAATGTATGATGACCCATAAGATGAAATTTTTACCACAGATACCTTACAAATTTCTGTGAATAACCTCCATATTTAAGGGTCTGAAACATTACATAAACATTTTTATAGAGGAAATTCTGCAATGACTCAATTCAGGATGATTCTAGAACCCTATCTTACATAGGTTGTATCTTTGAAAGTATAAGGCCTCCAGAACTGAAATGTTAACCCAATGTACCTTGATCCATCTGCTAAATATCCTCCAAGTTGTTCCTTATGAAAAA
Organism: Picea engelmannii; assembly: GCA_009831015.1. Taxonomy (NCBI): domain Eukaryota; kingdom Viridiplantae; phylum Streptophyta; class Pinopsida; order Pinales; family Pinaceae; genus Picea; species Picea engelmannii. The sequence goes on along the minus strand of ML800345.1, from coordinate 105,090 downwards.
TATATAAAAAAAGTTATATTGAAAATTCCAAGGTGTCTCAGATGTAGCAGCGAAACCCCAAGACCTTGAGCTATGATACCATATATTAAGAACCAAATATCAATATAGCATAGAAAAACCTCAGAATAAGTACTCAACGCCTTGAAAAAGAGATAATTTCAGATAATAAGCCTCTTCAAGAGGGAAACCTCCGTATACACCACATAAATTTTCAAGTACAAGATGATTCCAAATGAAAATGTCTCCTTGGTATATATAGGAGTCTAGGAGGTACAATTACAACTAATGGAATCAAGATGACATAAATAAAATAAAATTACTATTGTAATATGCCCCAATTAATGGGTAATGAGCCACTATTTAGAGCTTAAAATACTGACGTGACAACACAAGATTCTACCACGCATCACATGGTTTTGGCATTTTCAGCACCCAACAAGACCACTAAAATTTTTCCCCATACTGATATTATTTGGCATCAATGCCAACACTATAACACCATGTCCATCATTCTCATTTGTGATTTGTATGCATCCATATTTTATTCTCCATTTACCCTTTTTATCTGAACAATTTCTTCACAGTTTATTTTTTATCATGGATGTTAATGACGCAATCCACCACAAACCATGTTTCCAACAATCCACCAGAAACTATATTTCCATTAGGGTGATTTCATCAACCTCATACAATATAGGATGAGAGAATCAAGATCATACAATATATTAGTCAATATACTCTTTCTACTAATATTCAAGTCAAATTCATAACATTATGTCCAATATTGACAATGCTTGACATTCAAGCCATATTCATAACATTATGTCCAATATTGACAATTCTTCTCAAACCAATCATTCAATGATACTTCACCTATCTATCAAGTTTCACATCAATGGCAATCGAATTGTCAACAATCTCCCCCGTTGTTATTGATGGAAACCTAGTAAATAAATATTACTCCCCTTGTGAATGTATTCTATATTTTGAGTTCTTTGAGATGACTTTGTATTACTCTTTATCTCTCCCCCTTTGAAAAAAATGACAAAGGGAATATTTCTCTTCTCCCCCTGAGATGATGCTCCCCCTAAGGTGATGCTTCCCCTGTTTTTGTGCCATTGTTTTTGGACTTTGTTTTATTGTTTATCACTCCCCCTTTCTCAACATATGTCACATTAATTCTTCTATCATAGTAATTTTATTTTGTAGTAACCAACTTCAACTTCCACCTTCTTAGAAACACAATTAAATTGGTCATAGTATCTTCCAATGTAGTGTTTCCTTAGATACTTGAGACATGTTTTAGTTTTTAGATGATACTTTAAACTATAGTCCTATTCTAACCATGTTGATTCAATGGTGCACTAGATATGTTTTAGTTATGTTTCCTTTAGCTTCCTTCAATAGCATGCCAAGATTATCCAAATGTTACTCAAGGACTATCATTATTTTCTTTCAGACTACTCCATATTTATTCATGATGCTAGTCATATATTCATCCATTTGTAACCCAAGATCCTCTTTATTAGTTTCTCATTATTTTGAGAATACCTCATTGGGTTTGGATCATATCATACTTTAGTATCATGTGTAGCATTAGTACTTACTCCAAGTCATATCACACATTCCTTTCTTTTTCCCTTGTCTTTTCGACTTCAAGTTTTAGATATACAAAAAATGATGGGATTTTGATTTTCTTTTCCACATTTATGATTTCCCTCAACCAATAGTAGCATTCTTGAATACCATTTTATGTTCTTCAATACTCATAAGGTCATCACCAAGAACAACCTTAAGTCTTCCCTAAATCCTCCTTCCTTTCTTTTGTTCCTATTTTCTATTGAGGAGGATCTTCAGTAGATCATCAAAATAGCATTGGAAAATTTTTGTGATCATCATCACTCAATTCTTCTGGTTGTTCTACTATTGAAGATTCATCATCATTGTCACTATTTTGTGTACCAGAAAATTCTTCATCTTATTCTTTATAAAAAAAAATCCATTTTTCTTTCATTGGCTAGTGGACCATTGATTTGTGGGACATCATCAAGAACTATAATTGTGTCATATTATTTTTTAGGAAGTCTCTTTTCTTGAGCTTGATTCACTTTATATGGAAAACTTTGATTTTTATATTCCTTATTAGAATCTTTACCCACCATTATCCTATTGTTAACTTCAGCAATTTCAGGTGTAATATATTCATCATCTTTCTTTCTTTGTACTTAAGATTTTCTTTTCCATATCTTCTTATTTAATTTGTTAGAGTTTCTTATCTTCAAGGATTGCATTGGAAATCTACATTCACTAGATTTATGGCCATAGTTTTTGCACATTTGGCATTCAACATTGATATTTTATAAAGGAGAGAAAGAGTTGTAGTTTCTTTTTGCTTGATAACACAGGTATTCCAACGGAAGATGAACACCTTCAGTAACCACTAACATAACCAGATCAAAGATCAACACACCGATGTTTTCACATGGTAAAACCCCTATGGGGAAACATCTACAGCCCCGACCAAGGCGTCCACTTGAAGTAGTTTATTAATGAAAAAGAAAAATATTACAGAGAGATTTTACAAGAGAGTTTCTCACAATCGATCATTGGAAAATGACCCTCCATGCTCTTTAAATAGATATCACGGACCAATCGGGTATTAAGCCTGACATTGTTTCACGGAAACCTACACATGAGATCTAGCTAAAGAAAATACAAACAAAGATTATCAAGAAAGGAAGAGAGATTCAATATGGAAGAATGAGAAAATATATTCACACTACTCCAATGAGATGATGATTGATACATAGATCATCATCAATATGATACAATGAATGAGTGGAATACACTCATATATAGGGAAAAACATTCCATAATTAAGAAAAGCAATCAAGAAGTTAACTTTCCTTAGGAATGCATGCATTCATAATAGTGATGGTAAAAATAGAAAGTCTAAAAAAGAACTAGTCAGTTAAATCCCACTGAACTAGTGTGTCGAAAATAGAAATTTCTCCAACACCCCCCCTGAACATCACTATGGAGTAAAAAATGATTCCTGGCTACTAGGCCATTTTAGGTACTCATGTAAACTGATACTAATGAACATTGAATAAAAGTGAGGAAATAGGGAAAACCACGTGGGAACAAAACCCCCCCTCAAAAGATAATGTATCAAAAGAAGAAAATAACAGCTGCTAGACAATTGTGTTCTTCACTGCAAGACGATCCCGCAAAGTCTGAAACTGATGGAAGCACAAGAGTATGTGCATGTTGAACTGGAGGTGCATGCAAAGTACTCTCCTTATGTGTAAGTAGAATAGAGGAGTCATTGTCAGAAAACTTAGTGAATTTATACAACCTGGACTTGTGATCCAACTCACCAATTGCAATGATGGAATTGTCATGCATGTCAATTACTGAAACTGAATCTGATGTAAATTCAACATTTTTACCTTTCTAAGTAATCTGATAAACTGATAGCAGATTCATAGAAAGATTTGGAACATGTAGAACATTCTCAAAACTACCAATGTGGAGTTCCACTCTCCCTTCTCCTGCTACTGCTACTGGAGTGTCATCCCCCATGAGAATAGGGGGTCTTGAGCATGGACTCAAAGAAGAGAAAACTTCTTCTTTCGCTGCCATATGATGGGATGCACCGGAATATATAATCCATTAATCAGATGAGGAATTAATTGCAACCAGAGCATGATGATTACCTTTCTTAGGAGCATGATCTTCTTCCTTCCTCTTCTTGAGTCCCTCTAGAATGAAGTTTCCAAGGTTGTTCTGCTGAAGTGTCTGTGTCATAAGATCGATATGTTTCTTCATGCATGTGGTTTCTTCATGATTCGGTTTATTGCAGTAAGTGCACTGCTTTCTCTTCTTCTTCTTCTTAGAATCTGAAGAGTCTCTGGAACCTGAAGAATCGTTGAAGGGTTTGGAATATCCCTCCTTCTCGTTTTGTTTAGATGACCCTTTTCCATAATGCATGGTGAGTGCATGTTCTTTGGGATCTTTCATGAGGCCCATGTGTATGAGTTTTGTCTGCTCTTGTGTAAGAGACTCAATGAACTGAGCCAACTTAGGCATTTTCCAATTTGTTCCAAAAAGACACCTGCCAGAATGGAAATTGGAGACATATACATCGTATTTTGGTCCTAGCTTGGCCAAGATTGTTAGAATAAGTTGTATCTCTTGTGTAGACTTATCAATACCACATTCACCCAAGATTAATATCAAAGATTCAAATTTAGTAAAAAAATCTTGTATATTATCAAAACTTTTAGGGTCTAAGGTATTCAACTCTACCTCAAACATATGACCTCACATCTCATCCTTCTTTCCAAAGCGTTCTTCCAAGGTGGTCCGGATCTCATTTGGATTCTTGCATGTGGCAACATGAAACCATAAATCAGTGGAGATTAAATCAAGAAGTAGTCATGTGGCCTCATCCTTACGGTTCACCCATCTCATCTTCTCAATCGCTAATGTAGGTTATGTTTCTGTCGTCATCGTCAAATTATATAGTCATTTTCTTTTGAGTTGGAATGTCGACTTGGGCTTCCAATCAAAATAATTGTATGGTGTGAGGATTACCACCAAGTTTGACTATATAATAGTTTCCATATCCATCTCTCCCACTATTTCTAATAACCCCTAAAAATTTACTCTCAATCTGCAAGTGAAAAATTAAGAAATCACGATAGAAATGGCACTTTAAGTGAAAATTCGTATCAATTTCAAGAGACAGTCTTGTGGCTTAATTTTTTAGAAAACAATGAATAATATCGCCAAACGGTTGAAAACCCACTTCCAAAATGGGTCGATTTACGTCTTTAGTGGATCATTTCCTCAAAAACTTAATATTTTTGGGAGCAATCACTATAGAAATGTACGGCCACAGATTCGTATCAGTTCCAGGAGGCCATATTGTGACTTACCTTCTAAGAAAACAATGAAGAATCTCGCCAAACGATTGAAAACCCACTTCCAAAATGGGTCAATTTACTTTCTAAGCAAGTCGTTTCCTCAAAAACGTAATATTTTGGGAGGAATAACTGTTGAAAGGTATGACCACGGATTTAGCTCGTCGAAACCCTGATTTTCCTTATTCTTTGGCTTGTCTGGATTTCTCCAAGAAACATAGCTCTGATACCATGTCAGTGTTTCATGGAAACCTGCACAAGAGATCTAGCTAAAGAAAATACAAACAAAGATTATCAAGAAAGGAAGAGAGATTCAATATGGAAGAATGGGAAAATATATTCACACTACTCCAATGAGTTGATGATTGATACATAGATCATGATCAATATGATACAATGAATGAGTGGAATACACTCATATATAGGGAAAAGCATTCCATAATTAAGAAAAGCAATCAAGCAGTTAGCTTTCCTTAGGAATGCATGCATGCATAATAGTGATGGTAAAAATAGAAAGTCTAAAATAGAACTAGTTAGTTAACTCCCATTGAACTAGTGTGTCGAAAATAGAAATTTCTCCAACAAATCCATGGATCAATGGTAGTTAAGATCGAGGAGAGTATGAACCGTCGGATCACTTTATGTCGGGAACATATTGTGACCATCAGATTTCCTAACTACAAATCCATACTAATGCATACTAAAGAAACACACTAAGAAACACACTTTTACCTAACGACACATTAGACCAAATAGATCTTAACTAACTCCTAAGTGTCTAAATATCCTAACATACCCTCTTAAGAACAACTTGGGATAGGATTGAAGGATTTACAATGTGGACACAATAGGAGAAGGATGGAGGAATTAGAGCCTATCCCCCCTTAATGAAAACTTCCTGAACTCCTCACATAGATCGAAGTTTGGAAAACTTCGCTTTTGTAAGAGACTTTGTGAAAATGTCTGCAACTTGATCCTCTGTAGGGAAAAAAAACACTTTAATAACTTGATCATGAATGAGCTTTTTGATGAAGTGCATCTGTAGCTCAATGTGCTTTATGTGTTGATGTTGAACTGGGTCTTTGGTGAGCTTGATGGCACTCTGATTGTCGCACCAAAGGCTGGTCGAATGATGTTACTCAAATCCAAACTCTGAAAGGATCTGTCGAAGCCACAAGACTTCTTGATTTGCATTTGTCGTTGCTCGGTACTCTTATTATGTCGAAGAAATTGCAATATCTTTTTGTTTCTTACACACCCAAGTGACAGGTCATGAACCAACGTTGAAAACATAACCTGCAGTAGACTTCCGATCATCAGGGTCACCGACCCAATCTGAATCAATGAAACCAACCAATAAAGGAGTCCCCCTGAACTGTAATGTATCTCAAACTGAACTGTACCACAGACATAGCTAATTATCCTTTTAGTTGCTTTCCAACGACTTTCATGGGGTGTTTGCATATATCGGGAAACAAGACCAACAACAAAGGAAAGATCATGACGGGTATGAGTCAAGTATAAGAGGCTACCAACTAACTGACGATATAGGGTGGCATCAACTTTAGTAGAAGTACAGGTGGCAGTAAACTTGACTCCAGACTGGAAGGGAGAAGGGGATGATTTACAATCATCCATGTGAAAGCGACGAAGAAGGTCACATGCATACTTAGATTGGGAAAGAAAAATTCCTTCATTGGTTTACAAAACTTGGAGGCCAAGGAAATAGTGCAAAAAGACTAAGTATGCCATTTAAAATTTCTTCTTGAGACTGGTTTTCACATGGTTTAAAAGTTTTGAGTCACTACTAGTAAAGATAAGGTCATCAACATAAAGGACAAGGATTATGAGATGGCTTCCTAATTTCTTGGTATAGACATTAGGATCAGAATGACATCTAGAGAATCTGATGTCAATAAGAAAGTTGTCCATTTTGGCATACCAAGCTTGGGGAGCTTGCTTAAGGCCATAAAGAGATTTCTTAAGGTGACAAACAAGGCTAGAGTCATTCTGGACAAAGCCAGGAGGTTGTTCCATGTAGATTTCTTCTAGCAAATATCCATGCAAGAAGGTGGATTTAACATCCATCTAATGTACCTCCCATTTATGTGAGGCAACAAGGGAAAGAACAAGGCAAATGGAATTCATTTTGGATACAGGGGAAAAGGTTTCATTATAGTCAATTCATTCAACTTGGGAATATCCTTTGGAAACTAACTGAGTGTTGCATCTTTCAACACTTCCATATGATGCATAATTAGTTCTGTAGACCCATTTACATCTCACAAGTTTTCTTTCTTTTGGAAGAGGTACAAGATCCCAAGTATCGTTTTCCATTAAAGAACAATACTCTTCATTCATAGTTGTATCCCAATCTGGATGACATGAAGCTTCTTCAAATGTCTTTGGATCATGCATCTTTGAAACTTGAGCCAAAAGATAAGAGGCTCGTTGGAACTGTGAACGTGTTCAATGATGATATGAAGGATCACCGACAAGACCACCAGTTGCTTCTCGTGTTGAACGGCCCCATTTAGGAAGCGGTGGAACTGTTTCTCATTCAGGTTCAAAGGGCTCATCTGGAGGAAGTTGAGCAGGCAGAGAAGAATTCTCATCCTCACTGTCATCATCTAAAAAAGAAACTAGAATAGGAACCGAAGAAGGAACAAACATCAAAGATGGCTCATAGGCAGAAGAAGGCACAATTATCGAAGTAGGCTCGCAGGCCAAGCAATTTTCATCAAATTCAGCATCTCTTCTTATAATTTCATTATAATGTGATTGAATAAGTCTATAACCTTTGATATATTCATAATAACCAACAAATATACACTTCTCACTTTTAGGTTGTAATGCTTTCCTTTTCTCATTAGGAATGTGATCCCATGCTATACTTCCAAATACATGGAAGTGACTTACATCTGGTTTAATTTTAGCCCAAGCTTCTTCTGGTATTATAATTTTAAGAGCCTTTGTGGGAATGCGATTGACTATGTAATTTTCACAGTTGGTTGCTTCCATCCAATACTTTATACTTAATCCCTTAGATTGGATCATACAATTAGTCATTTATTTTAATGTACGGTTCTTTCTCTCAGCAACACCATTTTGTTGTGGTGTATATGTAAAATTGTGTTGCATTTGGATGCCCTTTGTAGTGCAGTAACTTGTAAAGTTATTGTTCACATATTCGCCTCCATTGTCTTCTCTTAACTTTTGAAATTGATGTCCATCTTTCTTTTCTACAAGGGCCTTGTAGGCCAAAAACTTGTCAAAAATTTTTCTCTTAAGTTTTAAGAAGTAAAACCAAGTACATCTGGAAAAATCATCAATGAAAGTTAAGAAATACTTGCACCCAGAAAAAGAAGGAGAATAAAGTGGACCACACAAATCATTGTGAACAAGTTGCAAAGGGCCCAAGGCGTGCCAAGAGGCACGTTTGTCAAAACTTCCCCGATGATGTTTTCCGAGAACACAACCAACACAAACACCATCTGCATAAAACAGGAGGAAGACTAGTCACCATCTATTTATTACATAGTTGTTGCAATGAGAGATAGTTTAGATGACAAAACCGCTCATGCCAAAGTTTTCTCAAGTCATCGCTATGAGCAACAAAAACTGATGAAAAAGATGATGACCCAAAGTTGTCAAACTTGTACAACCTGGTAATATCATCAGCAATTCCAGTTGCAAGAACATACTTAGGATCTTTTAGATCATTGATTACAACTTGGTGAGGTGAAAATTCTATGGTTTTACCTTCACCTGAATGAGTGATTTTATATACTGATAGAAGGTTACAAGAAAGACTTGGAACACATAATACATCATTGAAATGACCATTATCTACTTGAATTGTTCCAGATCCTACAACACTAAGATATCTATCATCACCAACAAATATTTTCTTGGTGTTACATTCATTTAGAACATAAAATATGTTTTTATCTTTATCCATATGATCAGATGCTATGGAATCAATAAGCCACTCAACAGAAGAAGAAGAAGTAGAATTTGTATTGAAGGAGAAACCAAAAGCAGAGAGTGCATGTCCATGAGAAGAAGAAAAAGTAGTAGAATCAATATTGATGTTGTTCTTCTTCATCGTTGCTTCTAAAGCTACCATCTTCTTGAAACATTTTGACTCATCATGACCATCTTTATCACAAAAGTTGCAATGTCTGCCAGTCTTCTCATTTTTATATTTTTCTCATTTGTCACCATTAGGCGTTGAAGTTGTCTAAGCGGGTTTGGGACCCTTATGTTGCTTGTTATTGTAGCAAGGATGTCGCTTCTTTAGATACTTAGGTTTATCTTTCTGCTGGGAAACTAAGGCTTTGTTGGAGGTACCTGCAACGTTGATCACTCCAAGTTGTATAAGCTTATATTCCTCTCTAATTAAAACAACAAAAAGGACTCAAGAGTGGGCTTTTGATAAGCTTTCCCTAGAGCCTCTCTCATGGCATAAAAGGTAGACAAAAACATAGAATATGCACTACCTAGCTTAGAAAGAATAAGATAGATGCAATGATCTTCCTCCATTTCTATCTCACATTCCTCACATAAAATTATGAGTGTTTAAACTTAGATAGATAGTCTCCAATGAAAGAAAAATAACTTGGACTTAAGGTGAGTACTTGATTTTCTAATTGTTGTGCTCGAATAATATTGAGTTTACCAAACACAGATTCAATCTATTCCCAAGCTTCATTGTGGTCATCAATTTCTTTAAGATGAAACCTTAAATCAGGAGAGATGGACATTATGATTAGTCCACGTGCTTCGTCACTCCTATTAGCCCATTTGACTTTCTTATCATCATCAGTGGGTGTTTTTTCCTTTCCCAAGGTAATCCAGTACAAGCCTTTACTTCTTAATAAATATTTCATATGAGATTTCCATTGGAAGTAGTTGTTGTTGGTAAGCAAGAGATTACTTGTAGAAGCCATATTAAATATGCAGATAGTATGGACTTAAAAAATGAAACTGATGATCTATATGGAAAGATCTCGAAAAGTTATGTGGTTTTAAAAAAAATGGCACTGAAAATGGACTTCGGATGTGAGAGTTATGCCCTTTTAAAAAAAATCTATAACGGTAACCAAGAGACCACGTGATAGTGTAAGTTGGTTTATGAAGTGACCTACTTTTATAAAGAGAAATGGGGATCACTTTTACAATGAAGTTACTTTATAAAAGAAAAGTTTCATGCAAAATAAATAACTCTAAAATAAAATATTAAAGCTACTTATAGTGATTCACTTTTATACTTGAAGTGAAATACACTTTACAATTTGAGCATGAACGTTTTCCAAAAAAAGTAACAAAAGAGAGACTTGAACTCAAGACCTCTTACTTAATAAGGCAAATTTTAACCAAATAGTCTAGCAAAACATATTGTATTTTTTAGGAAGAGGATTGGGGGTGTTTTTGTTGTTGTTGTGGAAGACGGCCTTGGAGAGCGTGCTAAAAAAAACTCTTTTCACACAAGAAAAAAATTCCGCTTCTCGATGACAACAAGGGTTAGATCTCGATTAGCTTACCCAGAAGATGCACCTTTTCCTATTTGTTTCAGATTTTCCAAGATCGCACAGAGTGAGAGGAAAAGAGCATATGCATATCTAAAATAGTAGAAACCCGAAAATAAATAATACAAAACCAAAATAAAGCCAAAATAATACTCTGCAAAAAATTTAAAACAATGCGTATGCAGGCTTTATACCTCCAGATCTGACTAAAATGGTCGTATCTTGGGAAAACGAAAACCTTTTCAAGTGAACCAAAAAGTGTTCATGAATGAAAGGATCACTCTAGACGCAATGGAATAGTCCTCTCAGCCCATAAATGTATGAAAATGTCAAAAAATGGATATGAGGCAACTCGACTTCATGATCTCAATCTACAACAGGAGTGGGTCTTCAAACAGGCTCTAATACCATGTTCGACAACACAGGTATTCCAATAGAGGACGAACACCTTTAGTAACCACTCAAATAACCATATGAAATATCAACACACCGGTGTTTTCATGTGGTAAAACCCCTACGGGGAAACACCCACAGCCCCAACCAACGCAACCACTTGGAGCAGTTTATTAATGCAAAAGAAAAAGATTACAGAGAGATTTTACAAGAGAGTTTCTCACAATTTATCATCGGAAAATGACCCTCCGTTCTCTTTAAATAGAGAGCATGGACCAATTGGGTGTTAATCCACAGATCAATGGACATTAATATCGAGGAGAGTCTGAACCGTCGGATCACTCTATGTCGGGAACATATCATGATCGTCGGATTTCCTAACTACAAATGCATAATAATGAATACTAAAGAAGCACACTAAGAAAAACACTTTTACCTAACGACACATTAGAAAAAGTATATCTTAACTAACTCCTAAGTGTTTAAATATCCTAACACTTTTCTCCGTATTAAACTTCTTTCTTCTTTAGACATTCTTTGGATTGTACTTTCCATAGGATTTACAATGCATTGTTTTGTGTCCAAAATTATTGTAAGAATAGAAATGTCCAAGGAAGATGTGTTGATATTTGTTAAACGGGTTTCTTATGGTGATTGTATTCTTCTTGTCATATATTTCTTTAGTAAGGGGTGTTGATTTATGTTTATTTGGGACGATATCCAATGGCATTATCCCTGCCTTATTATCTTCTCTTCTTAAGGAGATTTTAAGAGAATCTGCATAACTGATTGGTCTTTTGACAGATCCTTCTAATGTAGAAGTTGATTCTTGAGTGTATCCTAAACCATACTTGTTGTTTGGTGACCTATGACTACTAAGAATTTCATCCAAGATTTTTGAATTGTTTTCAAATTTTGATCCCTTCTTCTCTTTCTCAAGTTTATCTTTTAGCAGCTCAGTCTCAGCTTCTATCCTCTCACACACTTGTTCCCTATCATTGAGTTGATTTAAAATGACATCTTCAATTATTTTGGCTTCTAGGAGTTGATACTTCAAATCACTGATTATCTGCTCTAATTATTTGATGGTTCTTGATGCATGTACTTATGTTGATCTGTGTGCTTCTTCATACTCTTGAATTTGTGCCCTTAGTAACTTGTTCTTGTTTTTATACTTTCTTATTTCCACCAGAGCACTGATAAAATCTGCTTCTAGGTCTACTTAAACTTCAAATTCAAAATTTTCTTCATCATCTACAACATTATCTTGAGTTTTCATTCCCATAAATAGAATCTGTGAAGCTTCATATTCACTTTCTTTAGAAGAGTTGATGTCCTCTTTGGTGTAGAGCTTCTTCTTCTGTTTGTAGTATTTTTTTTTGTTCCTTTTCTTACCCTTCTTATGTTCTTTATGATTCTGAATTTCCTCATCATCACTATCCTCCTGCTTAGGATATGGACATTTGTTAGCAAAGTGTATGAATTTTCCACAGTTGAAGCATATCAGAGGAAACTTTCCCTTGTATTTACCATTCCATTTCTTGAGTTTATTCATAAAGTTAACTACTTTGTAGTATGCCAGATATAAAATAGTATGAAGAACATAAATGTTTCAGCTAGAAATGGCAAAACATAATGATATAACCAGAACAATACCAGAATAATACCAAAATAACACCAGAAAGAGCACTTTGATTAATGATAGAAATGTTCGCTTTCCTCTTCGATGGGGAAACCTCTAGCATAGCATAGCTCTATTACAATAATATCCCAGAAAAAACTTATCATACACTCTACTCCTATTTATACTAAATATCTCTATCCAAAAGAACAATCTAGAGGAAGATTCTTCTAGAAGCAGAATCTTCTATTAAGTCTTCTTACATTTGACTTATTCTTCTTTATTGATAGGACTTATTAATATTAGCCTTTATTACATGGAAATATATTATTCTACCTACATGAGGGGTTAGGGAGTAACATTGGGTCCCTAACATGTCCTCCCCCTTAAAAACAACCTTGTCCTCAAGGCTTGGGATGAGGAAGGAAATTGATGTAGAATGATAGTTGGTTCTCAAGTGGCATCTTCTAGAGTTGTATATTTACACTGGACTAACACTTCCTTTATGGTGCATTGATGCAGGCGACACTCACATTGGTCCAAAATGGTTTTTGGCTACAACTAGATGGATCCTTCTTCATCCAACTCGGGAAAGATGGTTTGAGTTTGGAACTTAGTTCCAATCACCTTCTTTAAGTAGGAGAAATGAAAAATAGGATGGAGATTGGAATGGTTGGGAAAAAATAACTAATAGACCACATGTCCCACACACTTGAGAATGGTATAAGGACCATAAAATTTGGGCAGCATTTTCTGACAATGGCCAAGATTGAGGGAAGTTTACTTATAAGGTTACAGTCAGAGAAACACCTGGTTTCCTTCAGCAAATTGACGTTCAGAGCGACCTTGATCTTCCTATTGCTTCATGTGATTTGGGTCCATGACCATAATCTCTTTAAGGGTATGGAGAATAGCCTCTCAAACTGTAAGCATTTGGTTAACTGCCTGGACCTTCGAGACGCCTAGTAGGTATGAGAGCATTGAAGGTGGTTTTTTTCCATATACTGTTTCAAAAGGAGTCATGCAGGTAGTCGTATGGTAATAAATGTTGTACCACCATTTAGCTAGTGGTAACCATTGAGTCCACTGATTTTTCCTTTCCAATGAAAAACACCTCAAATATGTTTCCAAAAACTTGTTGACAACTTCAGTTTGACCATCAGTCTGGGGATGATTAGTTATGTTGAGATGCAATTGGGTGCCCTGTAGCCTAAACAATTGTTGCCAAAAATTGTTGGTGAAAGTGGGGTCTCGATTAGAAACAATAGAATGAGGCATGCCTTGAATCTTGAAGACCTGATCCATGAAATTTGAGCCACAGTGGAGGTGGTAAATGGGTGTGGAAGAGCACAAAAATGATCATACTTGGAAAGATGATCAACTACCACCATGATGACTGATTTATTTCCCGATTTAGGTAAGTCCACAATGAAATCCATAGAGATATCCCTCCAAAGAGAAGGTGGAATCGAAAGCAGTTTTAGTGTGCCAAGAGCTTTGACTATTTCTCCCTTGTTATGTTGACAAACATCACATTCTACCACAAAATTGTGAACGTCTTGTTTCATACCATCCCAAAAAAAAGAATGTTTGACCCGATCATAGGTTTTGGTAATCCGTGAGTGCCCAGCTGTGGGTGTAGCATGAAGCTCAAAAATCACCATGGATTTAATTTGTGATTGTTTACTTAAAAAAACACGACCTTTGTAGTGAATCTCATCATTGTGCCAAGAGTACCCTGGGGAAACTGGAGAATTGGCCTGCAATTGTTGGATCAGATGCAAAATTTAGGGATCTTGTAGCCATTCTTGGTGAACAACTTGGAGCCAATATGGTACAATGAAGGAGAGAGAAAAAAGGGACCCTTCATCTTCATATTTTCTTGAAAGTGCATCAACAACCACATTGTTTTTTCCTTTATTATAAATGATCTCATAATCATATACAAATAGATTAGTCACCCATTTTTTTTTCTCCAAGGAGGAAGGGAATTATTCCATATAATACTTGAGGATTTGATGATCTGTCTTAATTTGGAATAATTTCCCCATTATATAAGGGGACAAAGATCCACTACATGTAGAATAGCCAACATTTCCTTTTCATAGATTGATTGGCCCAAATGTCACAATCACAGTTGTTTGTTGGTAAAATCCAAAGATCTACCATCTTGCATAAGGACTACTGCAATTCCTCTCCCTGGAGCATCACATTCTAGGACAAAGGTATTTGTGAGATCAGGAAGGGCCAAGACTTGAGTGGTGCACATGGAATCCTTCAAGGTTTGAAAGGCCTGATTAGCTGCGGGAGTCCAAGTGAAAGAATTATTTTTAAGGCAAGCAGTGAGAGGTTTCGCAATCTTTCCATAATTCTTAACAAAATTGTGATAATAGCCTATTAAACCCATAAATCCACACAAGATTTTGAGAGTCTTTGGGCGAGACCAATCCTACATAGATTCAATATTTTTAGGATCCACCCTGACATCTGCCTTGCCAATAATATGACCCAAGTACTCGACTTATGAGGTGCCAAAATCACATTTAGATTGTTTGAGGAAAATTTGGTGTTGAGAGAGTAGATGTAGAACTTGATCCACATAAGCAAGATGGGTTGTCCAAATTTTTCTATAGATGAGGGTATCATCAAAGAAAACTAAGACAAAATTACAGAGAAAAGGATGAAAGACATGATTCATGAGGCTTTGTAAAATGGAGGGAGAATTACACAAGCCAAAGGGCCTTAACAAAAACTCATAGTGGCCCTCATGAGTTGAAATGTAGTCTTACAAATGTCTTCCTCATTCATATGTATCTAGTGGTAGACAGAACAAAGATCAAGTTTAGTAAAGAACTGGGCACCACTCAATTCATCCAAGAGGTCATCAATGATAGGAATGGGAAATTTGTCTTCGATGGTGAGTTTGTTGAGGGAACGAAAGTCAAGGCACATGTGTGAAGAGACTTCTTTCTTAAGGACCATGACCATAGGAGAAGAGTAGGGGATCATACTAGGATGGATAACACCTACGGTGAGAAATTCTTGAACAATTTTCTCAATTTCATTTTTTTGGGAAAAGGGATGGCGATAGGGATGAACATTAATGGGAGGAAGCCTATCAGGGACAAGGGAATGGAATGCTCATGAACACCACGGGAAGGAGGAATTCCCTGGGGAGTGAAAAATACAACTTGATGGTTGGAGAGGATGGATTGGAGGTCCTACGACACAGAGGGTCTCTTGGTGGCATGAATGGCATGGAGTTCTGCAATAATGCCAGAATGACCTTTTTTAAGCAACTTTTCCATGCGATGGGAACTGATGATCTCTAAGGAACCGTCGGTGATGCCTTGGAACTTATATTGTTGGCCCTCCTCGTTGAATTGCATGGTTAAGGCCTTAAAATCAATGAGAATGGGACCTAGAGTCATTAGCCATTCTACACCCAACACAATGTCACAACCACCCATGTCGATAGGAAACATATGATATTTCATGTGGTACTGACCAATTTGGAGACACAAGTTTTCAAAACGCCCCCCACATTTCATGGACCTGTCATTGACAATCATGATTTGAAAATTATTGACAACACATATATGGAAATTAGTTTCTTGGGCAATGCGGCGATGAATAAAATTATGGGTGCTTCCACTATTAATAAAGATGATGACCTTCCTATTTTTAAGGTAAACAATTAGCTTGAGGGTTTTGGGAGCATAGAACCCAATAAGAGAATTCAAGGAAATGTCTAGTTCAACTTCGGGAGTGTCGTAGGGTGGGGTCATGTTAGTGGGTTCAGTTGACTTAGCCACAGGTGGGACCTCTACATAATCTTCTGCAACATCCTCGAAGATGGCCATAAAAATATTTTTTTCCTTACACTTGTGCCCAAGAAAATATTTATCATCATAATTATAAGAAATGCCTTTGAGTTGGAATTCATCCATTTCTTCCCTGGTCAATTTCTAGATCTTTAGTGGAGTGGAAGGAGGAGTGGGGGTGACTGGTTTAGGGCGAGGAATAAAGGAAAGTTTTTGAGTTTGAGAAGAGACAACATGTTGTGCTTCCTTATCTCTTTTAGTAGCTTCCACCAAACTTTGAGGTCGAGCCATGAGGACATGGGCACGAATCTCATCCTTGAGGCCACTGATAAAACATTCCCTGAGAAAAGCATCAAACATGCCCTCTGTATCAAAAACCAATCACTAAAAAGAGGCTATAAAGTCTTCCATTGTACTAGATTATTTCAACTTTTTCAAACAGCCTAAATGGTTGGTGTTAGTGTCAAAGCATTCGTAAATCTCTGCCACAAGTTGTGTCCAATCCACATACTCTTATTGGGAATTTTTTCTCCATTGGCACCATTGAAAACGTTCTTGATCCAGATGGAGAACACCATACTGGAGTTTTTCCAACTCATTTGTAATGCCATACAAAGAGAAATAATGCTCCATTTGAGTTACCCAGCTAGTGGGATCCGAGCCATCAAATTTGTTCACATCCACACGCAGAAGGCTTAGGTGATGGGGCTAAAAAGTCATGGAATTAGAGGAAGTTTCACATTCAGAGTGCAAAGATGGGTCAGAGGAGGGAATGTATACAGGGATATTCATCTTGGTGTAGATCGCGCTAGTGAATAATGCAAGATGGGTAGTGAGGTCTTGTTTGATGATTTCCATTTTGGCGTCTATGGAGGAATCCATGTTTTTATTTATGGTGGAAAAAATGGTGTCTATAGAGGAATGCATGTTTTTATTGATGGTGGAAAAATTGGCACTGAGATGCCTCACTTCATGTTGGGTCTCTATGAAATTAGAGGACAAGGAATTGAAGTGAGCTTCCAAGTCTTGGATACAGGTGTGGGCCATGATGAAGAGGGAAAACTAAAAGGGATGGGTGGGACCACACAGAAAACGGGTTATGGTTGAAGTGTATCACAACGATCAAGCCGATGAGGGGAATCTAATGGGGTAAGGCCCAAATAAGGGTGTTGGAAGGGAGTCGGATCCATGGAAAAAAACAATTGTTGAAAAATGATAGGTATGACTGCAATAAGGGAGAAGAGAGGAATCCAACAGGATAGGGCTCAAATAATGGTACCAACAGTATCCAATTTTTTTTTTTTACTCCTGCGAAGTTATACTCCAATCTCAAGAATACTTCCATGTTGAAATGGCCAAATTCTTAACAGAAAGAAATGTGTAGTAATTTTGTAACCTAAATGCAGGAGGCACAGTTGCATGGCAATATATCTTGTTTGTTCTATTTTTGTTTCCGTCACAAGGGTTTTCCATGTGTTATAGCTCTCTAATATACATGCAGGGTCCAATAGTAGTACTCGGCCCAATATCTTAGGGCACCAACTAAGGAGGCTAGAACATTCCCTTAGTCGTACTACCTGACTACCCAGGTACTAGAGAGTATCTTCCCAAGTGTTGTTCTCGGTGTCACTATATCAGTTAGGTGGATGATTGGTTTATCTATGGAGAACTTCAAGAGATCTTGGTCGATCCTTATACAAGTGTTTTCTGATGTGCTACCACTCGAAGGGGTACCAACAGGGGTTACAAGGGTGGCCAACAAATGTGCCCTTAAGTACCACTTTTATTTCCTGCATGTATGACTCCCCGACTGCAGGTTTATGCAAGTAACGAAAGATCTTTGTAGATTTAAGACGTTTGAATACATCTTTACCCTGAAAAAAATTAACCCACAATTTGTTGCCAAGGAAAGTGCTCTGATACCACTTGTAGTATTCCAGATATAAAATAGTATGCAGAACATAAATATTTTAGCTACAAGTGGTATAACACAATGATATAACCAGAACAATACCATAATAATACCATAATAACACCAAGAAGATCACCTTGATTAATGATAGCAATGTTCATTTTCCTATTCGATGGGTTAACCTCCAGCAGAGCAGAGCTCTATTACAATAGTATCCAAGACAAAACTTCTCATACCCTCTACTACTATTTATACTAAATTTGTCTATCCAAAAGAAAATTCTAGAGAAAGATCCTTCTAGAAGCAGAAGATTATATTAGGTCTTCTTACATTTGACTTATTCTTCCTTATTGATAGCCCTTATTAATATTGGCCTCTATTACATAGAAATATATTATTCTACCTATATAAGGGGTTAGGGAGGTTAGGTCCCTAACATAGTTCTTCATCAAATAACTTTGATAAATATTCATTAGGTATGTGCTCTTTCTTTTTCCTTTATTTTGATGCCTTGAATGCAATTTCTTCTTTTGTTGGTTTTTCTTGTTCTATTCTCATCTCATATGCTATAAGGATCCCATGTAGTTCATCTACTGTGAGCTTATCAAGATCTAGTTTGTCTTCAAGGGTATAAATTTTGGCATCATACCTCATAGGTAATGATCTCAATATCTTTTGGACAACGGGTTTGTCTTTGATTTATTCCCCTAATGCTTTTATTGAATTGACAATTTCATCAACATTTTGAAGATATCCAGCTATGTTTTCTTCCTCCTTCATTTTCAAATTTTCAAATTGAGTTATATAAGTTTGTAGTTTGGCTTCCTTGACTTTGTTTTATCCTTCATATATGACCTTAAGTTTGTCCTGGATCTCTTTTGCTGACTTACAATACATTATATTTACAAATATAATATTGGTTAATCCTCCTAGAATAACATTGACTACTCTTCAATTGTCATTGCATAAATTCTTTGCAGCAGTATCAATTGGTGGGGTAGATGGTGCAATATAACCACTTTCAACGGCTTTACAAACATAACATCCAAGGGCCATGAGATAATTTTTCATTCTCACACTCCATAATGCATAATCACTCCCTTTAAACAGAGGTGATTTGTTGGAACCCATTCTCTCTTGCTAATCCATTGCTTCAGAATCTACCTTCCAGTTGTTAAATTGTGCATAAGGCACCTACTGTGATACCAATTTTTCGAAACTTGGTCAATACTAAGAGGTGGGGGTGAATTAGATTTGGTTAATTATTTAAACTTTTAATCATTTTAACTTATTAACAACAATAAACCTGAATATAAAATCAATACAATAATACAAGTTACAATAATGATTGGGAGACACCAATCTCCTTGTTCAAGGATTCAACCCTAGGAAGCACCAACTCCCTTGTTTTAGAGAACCAACCCTAGGAATCACCAATTCCCTTGTTTTAGAGCACGAACCCTAGGAAGCACCAACTCCCTTGTTTTAGGGAACCAACCCTAGGAAGCAACAACTCCTTTGTTTAGGGAACCAACCCTAGGAAGAACAAACTCCCTTGTTTAGGGAACCAACCCTAGGAAGCACCAAATTCCTATCTTCAAACTTTAATTAGTAAAGGACATTAGTCCTTCCTTGCTCCACCCTTCCACCCTTGTTACATAAATATATTATTTTTACTTCCTTGGACTCTGCTCTTCTTTTTTATGTTCAAATGAAACCCATAGAGACACTTTCCTTTCACCTTTTTTGTCTACTTATATACTTTACAAAAGGTATAAGGTTGAACCATTGTGTCTTTTAGTAATGAAACATTGCACCCCTGCATTTAATGAACACAAATGGTGATTTCATTAATTGATTTTCATACACAAAATTAGACATTGATTTTGTACGAAGATTATGGAGTGCTGGAAACGAATTTTACAATTATACGACATGGGTTTTATGCAAAACATGCCCAATTATTAGACGAGTGAGGAGTTTCCCCAGAACATGTGCAAGGTGGCCGGTATAGGTGGTTATTTGAAAGAAACTTGCCCATATTTTTCTTTCATCATCAGATTCCATATCGAATTAAGTGCATTTTACCTTTTCATGAATGTCTAAATCGACCTCCATGTATATCCTTTGTTGGTGACTATTTAAAATCAACTTGCAAACATTTTACTTGATGGTGGAAATTAAAATCAGTTCCCTCTTAGTTGCTAGTCACTAAATATTCAACTTGGTCTTCACCCTCTTTTGTATTTTCTTCCTCATTCGACCTACAAACATACTTTTGATTGACTCAACTAGGATAAATTTCGACTTGAGTATTTCAATTCTAGTCCACCCAACTTGCTTCAACCTTGACCCAACTTGTATTTTCCAATTTAATTTTTCTTCAACTTCAACCTTTAGGTTACTTCATTCTTGGACCGACTTGACTAAGAAAAAAACCAACTTGAGAGATTCGACTTTGGTCATCTCGAATTGCTTTGGCCAACTTGAATTTCCTGACCCAATGTTTTTTCGACTTCGACCTTAGGGGTAATATACTTCACTTTTACTCTAACAAACTCGAATTAGAAGAAAGACGACTTGTGTAATTCGAATTTAGTAGTCCCTATTTTCTTTGGTTTCGACTTCGACTTCGGCTTTAATATTTGACTTCTTCGATTTCAACTTCTTCTACTTATCCGACTTCGACCTTCTACTTCTTCGACCTCTTCTATTTCGACCCTCGATTTCTTTGACTTCGACCTTTGACTTTTTCAACTTCTTCAAATTCAACTTCTTGCTAATCTGTTTATATTAGATTTCTTGAGTCTGTGACTATATTTATTCCCATGCTAATATTATTTGACATCAATTCCAACACAATAACATCATGTCCAACATTCTTATTTGTGATTTGTATGCGTCCATATTGGATTCTCCATTTACGCTTTTTATCTGGGAAATTTCTTTACAGTTTATTTTTGTCCATGGATGTTAATGACAGAATCCACCATAAACCATATTTCCAACAATCCACCATAAACCATATTTCCATTATGGTTATTTCATCAACCTCACACAATATAGGATGAGTGCATCAATGTCATACAATATATTAGTCAATATTATCTTTCTATTGTTATTCAAGTCAACTTCATAACATTATGTCCAATATTGACAATGTTTGACATTCAAGTCATCTTCATAACATTATGTTCAATATTGGCAATGCTTCTGAAACCAATAAATCAATTATACTTCACCTATATATCAAGGTTCACATCAATGACAATGAAATTGTCAACAATCTCCCCCTTTGTTATTGATGGCAACCCAGTAAAACAATCTTACTCCCTTTGTGAATGTATTATATATTTTGAAATATTTGAGATAACTTTGTTTTACTCTTTATCTCTCCCCCTTTGACAACAATGACAAAGGGAATATTTCTCTTCTCCCACTTAGATGATGCTCCCCCTGAGGTGATGCTTCCCCTATTTTTGTTCCATTTGTTTTGGACTGATTTTTATTGTTTATCACTCCCTCTTTATCAACATATTTCACATTAATGCTTCTATCATCGTCATTTGATTTTGTAGTAATAAACTTCAACTTCCACCTTCTTAGAAACACAACTAAATTGGTCATAGTATCTTCCAATGTAGTGTTTCCTTAGATACTTGAGACATGTTTCCGTTTTTCCATGATACTTTAAACTATAGTCCTCTTCTAACCATGTTGCTTCAATGGTGCACTGGATATGTTTTAGTTATGTTTCCCTTTAGCTTCCTTCAAGAGCATGCCAAGATTATACAAATGCTACTTAAGGACTATCCTTATTTTCTTTCGGACTGCTCCCGATTTCTTCATGATGGTATTCATCTATTCATCCATTTGTAACCCAAGAGCCTCTTTATTAGTTTATCATTATATTGAGAATACCTCATTGGGTCTAGATCATATCATACTTTAGTAGCTTCTATAGAATTAGTACTTACTCCAAATCATACTGCACATTCCTTGTTCTTTCCTTTATCTTGTTGACTTCAAATTTTAGATATACAAAGAATAATGGGATTTTGATTTTCTTTGCCACATTTATGATTTCCCTCAGCCAAGAGTAACACTCTTGAATAACATTTTTTTTTCTTCAATACTCATAAGGTCATCACTAGGAACAACCTTAAGTCTTCCTTGAATCCTCATTCCCTTCTTTTGTTTGTATTTTTTGTTGAGGAGGAGCTTTAGTAGATCATTAAAATAGCATTGGAAAACTTCTGAGATAATCATCACTCAATTATTTTGGTTGGTCTACTATTGAATATTTATCATGATCATCACTATTTTGTGTAACATAAACTTCTTCATCTTCTTCTTTAGAATTTCCTTTTTCCATTTTTCTTTCATTGGCTAGTGGACTATTGATTTGCAAGACATCATTAAGAACTACAATTGTGTCATATTATTCTTTAGGAACTCTCCTTTCTTGAGCTTGATTCACTTTATATGAAAAAATTTGATTTTTGTATTCCTTATTATAAGATTTACCCACCATTCTCCTATTATTAACTTCATCAATTTCAGGTGCAATATATTCATCATCTTTCTTGCTTTGTACTTCAGATTTTATTTTCCATATATTCTTATTATGATTGTTAGAGTTTCCAATCTTCAAGGATTGCATTGGTAATCTACATTCATTGGATTTGTTTCCATGGTTTTTGCACCTTCGGCCTTCAACATTGAGATTTTATAAAGGAGAGAAAGAGTTGTAGTTTATTTTCTTTGTATTGAGATATTTGCTTCTTTGGACATTCTTTGGATTGTACTTTCCATAGGCTTTACAATGTACTTCCTTGTGTCCAAAATTATTGCAAGAATAGAAATGTCCAAGGAAGATATGTTGATATTTGTTAGAGGGATTTCTTTTGGTGATTTTATTCTTCATTTCATCTTTTTCTATAGTAAGGTGTGTTGATTTATGTTTATTTGGGATGCTCTCCAATGGAATCATCCTTGTCTTATTATATTCTCTTGTTTAGGAGATTTTAAGAGCATCTGCATAACTGATTAGTCTTTTGAAAGATCCTTGTAATGTAGAAGTTGATTCTTGGGTGTATCCCAAACCAGTATTGTTTTTTGGTGACCTTTGACTACTGATGATTTCATGCAAGATTTTTGAATTGTTTTCAAATTTTGATCCCATGTTTTCTTTCTCATGTTCACCTTTTAGTAGCTCAATCTCAGCTTCTATATTCTCACACACTTGTTCTCTATCATTGAGTTGATTTAAACTGACTTTTTCAATTCTTTTAGCTTCCAGGAGTTGAGAATTCAAATCACTGATTATCTGCACTGATTCTTTGATGGTTCTTTATGCATCTACTTATGTCTATTGATGTGCTTCTTCAAAATATTGAGGTTGTGACTTTAGTAACTTGTTCTTCTTTTTATATTTTCTTAATTCCTCTGGAGCACTGATCAACTCTTCTTTGAATTGTATGTCTCCTTCAAAATTAGAGTTTTCTTCATCATCTACACCATTATCTTGAGTTTTCATTCCCATAATTAGAATCTCTTCATCTTCATCTTCACTTTCTTCAGGAGAGTTGTTGTCCTCTTTGGTGTAGAGATTCTTTCTCTGTTTGTAGTATTTCCTTTTTTTCTTTTTCTTACCCTTCTTATGTTCTTTATGATTTTGAATTTACTCATCATCACTATCCTCCTACTTGGGATATGGAAATTTGTTAGCAAAGTGTCCAACTTTTCCACAGTTGAATCATATCAAAGGAAACTTTCCCTTGTATTTAGCAGTCCCTTTCTTGAGTTTCTTCATAAAGTTAGCTACTTTGTAGTATTCTAGATATAAAATAGTATGAAGAACATAAATATTTTATCTAGAAATGGCTTAACACAATAATATAACCAAAACAATACTAGAATAATACCAGAATAACACTAGAAAGATCACCTTGATTAATGATAGCAATGTTCAATGGCCTCTTCGAGGGGGAAAAGTCCAGCAGAGTAGACATCTATTATAATAACATCCAAGACAAAAAATTCCATACCCTCTACTCCTATTTATCCTAATTTTTTCTATCAAAAAGAACAATCTAGAGGAAGATCCTTCTAGAACCGGAAGCTTCTATTAGGTCTTCTTACATTTGACTTATTCTTCCTTATTGATAGGACTTATTAATATTATCCTTTATTACATGGAAATATATCATTCTACCTACGTGAGGGGTTAGGGAGGTTAGGTCCTTAACATGTCCCCCCCCCTTAAAGACAACCTTGTCCTCAAGGATTGAGATGAGGAAATTGTTGCATAATGATAGTTAGTTCCCAAGTGGCATCTGTTATAGTTGTATATTTCCACTAGACTAACACTTCCTTGATGGTGCGTTGATGCAGACGATGTTCACGCTGGTCCAAAGCTCCTTCTAGTTGCAACTAGATAGAACCTTCTTCATCCAACTCGGGAAGGTTGGTTTGAGTTTGGCACTTAGTTCCAATCACCTTCTTTAAGAAGAAGACATGAAAAATAGGATGGAGCTTGGAATGACTGGGAAAACATAATTGATAGGCCACCTGTCCGACGTGATTGAGAAAGGTATAAGGACCATAAAATTTGGGCATCAGTTTCTAACAATGGTAATCCTTGAGGGAAGCTTTCTTATAAGTTTGTAGTCAAAGAAACACCTGGTCTCCTTCAGCAAATTGACATTCAGAGCAACCTCAATCTGCATGTTTCTTCATGCAATTATGGGACATGAACAAATTATTTTTAAGGGTACAGAGAATAGCCTCTCGAACTGTAAGCATTTGTTCAACCGCTTGGACCTTCAAGACACCTGGAAGGTATGAGAGAACTGAAGGTGGATTTTTTCCATATATTACTTCAAAAGGAGTCATGCAGGTAGTTGTATGGTAAGAAGTGTTGTACCACCATTCAGCCAGTGGTAACCATTGAGCCCATTTATTTTTCCTTTCCGATGCAAAACACCTCAAATATGTTTCCAAACACTTGTTGACAAATTCAGTTTGACTATCAGTCTGAGGATGATAAGTTGTGTTGAGATGCAATTGGGTGTAGCTTGAACATTTCTTGCCAAAAATTGTTGGCAAAAGTGGGGTCTTGATTAGAAACAATATAACGAGGCATGCCATGAAGCTTGAAGACCTAATCCATAAACACTTGAGCCACAGTGGAGGTGGTAAATGGGTGAGCATAGAAATGATCATACTTGGAAATATGATCAATGAACACCATGATGACTGATTTATGACCCGATTTAAGTAACTCCATAATAAAATCCATAGAGATATCCCTCCAAAGAGTAGGTGGAATCGGAAGTGGTTGTAGTGTGGGATGATATTTGATTGTTTATCCCTTGTTCCGTTGAAAAACATCACATTCTCCCAAAAAATTGTGAACATCATATTTCATACCATCCCAGAAAAAAGAACGTTTGACCTGAACATAGGTTTTAGTAAACCCTGAGTGCCCAGTTGTGGGTGTAGCATGAAGCTCATAACTTTTTATTTAAATACCCTGGGGAAAATAGATAATTGGCATGCAATTGTTGGATCATATACAAAATTTTGGGATCTTCTAGTCATTCCTGGAGAAAATCTTGGAGCCAATCTGGTACAATCAAGGAGAGGGAAAAAAGGGACCCTTCATCTTCATATTTTATTGAAAGTGCATCAACAACCACATTGTCTTTGAATTTCTTGTAAATGATCTCATAATACTATCCAAAGAGCTTAGTCACCCACTTTTTTTTATCCAAGGAGGAAGGGCGTTATTCCAGAAAATACTTGAGGATTTGATGATCTGTCTTAATTTGGAAGCATTGCGCCAATAGATAAGGGCACCAAATATCCATTGCATGCATAATATCCAACATTTCCTTTTCATATATTGATTGGCTCAAATTTCACTCTGACAGATGTTTGTTGGAAAAGGCCAAAGATTGACCATATTGCATAAGGACTGCTCCAATTCCTCTCCTTGAAGCATCACATTCCAAGAAAAGGGTGTTTGTGAAATCAGGAATGGCCAGGACTAGAGTGGTGCACATGGTTGCCTTAAAGTTTTTAAAGGCCTGATTAGTTGCATGAGTCCAAGTGAAATAATTATTTTTAAGGAGAGCAGTGAGAGGTGTCGCAATATTTCCATAATTCTTAAAAAACTTGTGATAATATCCTATTAAACCTAGAAATCCATGCAAGATTTTGAGAGTCTTTCGGTGAGGCTAATCCTGCATAGATTCAATATTTTTAGGATCCACCCAAACACCTTCCTTACCAACAATATGACCCAAGTACGCGAATTCCAAGGTACCAAAAGAACATTTAGATTGTTTGAGGAAAAATTGGTGTTGAGAGAGTAGATGTAGAACTCGATCCACATGAGAAAGATGGGTTGTTTAGGTTTTAATATAGATGAGGATATCATCAAAGAAAACTAATAAAAAATGATGGAGAAAAGGACGGAATACATGATTCATGAGGCTTTGGAAAGTGGAGGGAGCATTACACAAGGGCATGACCAAAAACTCATAGCGTCCCTCATGAGTTCGAAATGATGTATTAGGAATGTCTACCTCATTCATATGTATCTGGTGGTAGCCAGAACAAAGATCAATTTTAGTAAAGAATTGGGCACCACTCAATTCATCCAAGAGGTTATCAACAACATGAATGGAAAATTTGTCTTTGATGGTGAGTTCGTTGAGGGCGTGGAAGTCAGGGCACATGTGCCAAGAGCCTTCTTACTTAACGACCATGACCATAGGAGAAGAGTAGGGGCTCATACTAGGACGGATAACACCTGTGGTGAGCAATTCTTGAACAATTTTCTCAAGTTCATTTTTTTCGGAAAGGGATGATGATAGGGACGACCATTGGGAGGGAGGATGTCGGGGATAAGGGGAATGGAATGATCATGAACACCATGGAAAGGAGGAAGTCCCTGGGGAGTGGAATAAATAACGTAATATTTGGAGAGGATGGATTAGAGGTCCTATGACACAGAGGGTGTCTCAATGGCGTGAATGGCATGGATTTGTGCAATAATGCCAGAATGACCCTTTTTTAGGATATTTTTCCATACAATGGGAACTGATGATCTCTAGGGAACCAACGATGTTTCCTTAGAACTTATATTGTTGGCCCTCCTCATTGAATTGCATGCTTAATTCCTTAAAATCCATGAGAATGGGACCCAAAGTCCTTAGCCATTATGCACCCAACACATAGTCACAACCGCCCATGTCAATAGAAAACATATTAGATTTCATGTGGTACTGGCCAATTTGGAGACACAATTTTTCACAATGCCCCCCACATTTCATGGACCTACCATTGGAAATCATGATTTGAAAATTATTGACAACACCGATATAGCAATTAGTTTCTTGGGAAATGTGGTGATGAATAAAATTATGGGTGCTTCCAATGTCAACAAGGATTATTAGCTTCCTATGCTTAATGTAACCAATTAGCTTGACCGTTTAGAGAGAATATAACCCAGTGAAAGAATTCGGGGAAATGACTTGTTCAACTTCGGGAGGGTCGGAGGGTGGGGTCATGTCAGTTGGTTCAGGTGACTCAGCCACAAGGGGGCCTCGACATCATCTTCTGAAACATCCTCGGAGATGGACATAAAAATATTTTGTTCCTTACACTTTTTCCCGGGAAAATATTTTTCATCGCAATTATAACAAATTTCTTTGTGTTGGCGTTCATCCATTTCTTCCATATTCAATTTTTTGATCATTAGTGGAGTGGAAGGAGGAGTGGGAGTGACTGGTTTAGGGCGAGGAATAAAGGAGGTTTTTTCGGTTTGAGAAGAGATAGCATGGTGTGCTTCCTTAGATATTTTAGTAGCTTCCACCCAAATCTGAGGCTGATCCATGAGGAAATGGGTACGAATATCTTCCTTGAGGCCACTAAAAAAAATTCTCGGAGAAAAACATCAGACATGCCCTCTATATGGAAAGCCAAACTCTCAAAAGCGGTTATAAAGTATTCCACTGTGCCATATTGTTTCAACTTTTTCAAACGGCCTAAATGGTTGGTGTCAATGTCAAAGGGTTCATAAAGCTTTGCCACAAATTGTGTCCAAGCTACATACCCTTGGTGGGCATTTTTTCTCCATCTCCACCATTGCCAATGATCTTGATCTTGATGTAGAACATTGTATATAGTTTGGACAAATCACTTGTAATTCCATACAAAGAGAAATAATGCTCCATTTGAGTTACCCAACCAATGGGATCTGAGCCATCATATTTTTTCACATCCACGTGTTGAAGGCGTGGGTCACGTTGAAAGTGATGGGGCTAAAAAGTCGGGGAATTAGAGGAAGTGTCACCTTTAGAGTGCAAAGGTGGGTCAGAGGAGGGAAGATCTACAGGGATATTCAGCTTGGTGCAGATCATGTTAGTGAAGGAGGCAATATGGGTAGCGAGGTACTATTTTATGGTTTCCATTTGGGCATCTATGGAGGAATGTATGTTTTTAATGATGGTGGAAAAATTGCCACTGAGTTGCCTCACTTCCTCTTCGGTCTCTGTGAAATTAGAGGATAAGGAATTGAAGCAAGCTTCCAAGTATTGGCTACAGGTGTGGGCCGTGATGAAGAGGGAAAAAAAATGGATGGGTGGGACCACACAAAAAATGGGTTATGGGTGAAGTGGAAGGAGGTCGGGTCCACAGAAAAAAAATAAAATAAATAAATAAAAAATTGCTCAAAAATGATAGGTATGGCTGTGATAAGGGATAAGAGAGGAATCCAACTGGATATGGCTCAAATAATGGTGCTAATAGGATCCAATTTCTTTTTTTTTACTCCTACGGAGTTATACTCCGATCAAAAGAATACTACAGTGTTAAAATGCCCAAATTCTTAACAGGAAGAAATGTGTAGTAATTTCACAACCCGAATGCAGGAAGCACAGTTATGTGGCAATAGATCTTGTATGTTCTATTTTTTTTTGTCCCAAGGGTTAGGGTATGTAGGGTTTCTACAAAGAAGGGTATGCCTTATGCTATAGCCCTCTGATATACATGTGGGGTCCAAAAGTAGTACTCGTCCAAATATCTCAGGGCACCAAATAAGGAGGCTAGGTCGTGCCCTTAGCTGTACTACTCGAATAACCAAGTAATAGAGAGTATATTCTCGAGTTTTTTTATCGATGGAACTATGGAAGTCAGGTGGTTAATCAATTTATCTATAGAGGGCTTCAGGAGATCTAGGTTGATCTGTATACAGGTGTTTTCTGATGCGCTACCACTGGAAGTGGTACCAACATGGGTTACAAGGGTGTCCAACAAATGTGTGCTTAAGTACCACTTGTATTTATTGCATGTATGACTCCTCGACCATGGGTTTATGCACGTAACAATAGATTTATGTAGCTTTAAGACATTGGAATACGTCTCTACCCTGGAAAAATATTAACCCATAATTTTTTGCACAAGAAAGTGCTCTGATACCACTTTTAGTATTCTAGATATAAAATAGTATGCAGAACAAAAGAATTTTAGCTAGAAATGGAAGAACAAATGATATATCCATAACAATACCAAAAAATACCAGAATAACACCGGAAAGAGTACCTTGATTAATGATAGCAATGTTCACTTTCCTCTTCGAGGGGGAAACCTCCAGCAGAGCAAATCTCTATTAAAATAATATCCAAGACAAAACTTTTCATACCCTCTACTTCTATTTATACTAAATCTATTTATCCAAAAGAACAATCTAGAGGAAGATCCTTCTAGAAACGGAAGATTATATTGGGTCTTCTTAAATTTGACTTATTCTTCCTTATTGATAGGCCTTATTAATATTGGTATTTATTATATGGAAATATATTATTATACCTATAAGAGGGGTTAGGGAGGTTAGGTCCCTAACATACTTCTTCATAAAATATCTCTGATAAATATCCATTAGGTACGTGCTCATGCTTCTTCCTTGATTTTGATGCCTTGAAGGCAGTTTCTCCTCTTGTTGGTTTTTTATGTCCTGTTCTCATTTCATATCCTATAAGGATCCCATGTAGTTCATCTATTCTGATCTTATCAAGATCTAGTTTGTCTTCAAGGGTAGAATTTTTGGCATCATAACTCATAGGTAATGATCTCAAGATATTGTGGATAATGGATTTGTCTTTGAGCTCTTCCTCTAATGCTCTGATTGAATTGACAATTTCATCAACTCTTTGAAGATATTTAGCTATGTTTTCTTCCTCGTTCATTTTCAAATTTTCAAACTGAGTTATATAGGTTTGCATTTTGGCTTCCTTGACTTTTTTGTCTCCTTCATATATGACCTTCAGTTTGTCCCAGATCTCTTTTGCTTACTTACAGTGCATTACCTTTACAAAAATAGGATTGGTTAATCCTCCTAGAATAACATTGACTACTCTTGAATTATCATTGCATAAAATTTTTGCAATAGTATCAGTAGGTGGGGTAGATGGTGCAGTATAACCACTTTTAATGGCTTGCAAAAAATCACATCCAATGGCCATGAGATAACTTTTCATTCTCACACTCCTTAATGCATAATTATTCCCTTTAAATAGAGGTGCTTTGTTGGAAGACATTCCCTCTTATTGATCTATTGCTTCAGAATCTACCTTCCAGTTGTTAGACTGTGTAAAAAGCACCTTCTCTGATACCAATTGTTGGAAACTTGGTCAATACTAAGAAGGGGGGTGAATCAATATTGGTTAATTATTTAAACTTTTAATAATTTTAACTTATTAACGGCAATTGATCAACAACAATAAACTTGAATATAAAATCAATACAATAATAAAAGTTACAATAATGATTTGGAGATACCAATCTCCTTGTTTAGGGATTCAACCCTAGGAAGCACCAACTCCCTTGTTTTAGGGCACCAACCCTAGGAAGCACCAACTCCTTTGTTTAGGAAACCAAGCCTACGAAGCACCTAGGAAGCACCAACTCCTTTGTTTAGGGAACCAACCCTAGGAAGCACAAACTTCCTTTCTTCAAACTTTAATCATTAAAGGACATTAGTCCTTCCTTGCTCCACCCTTCCACCCTCGTTACATAAATATATTCTTTTTACTTCTTTGGACTCTGCTCTTCCTTTTGATATTCGAATGAAACCCACAAAGACACTTTCCCTTCACCTTGCTTGTCTTATTATATACTTCCCAAAAGGTATAAGGTTGAACCATTGTGTCTTTTAGTAATGAAACATTTCACCCTTTCATTTAATTAAAACGAATGGTGATTTCATTAATTAATTTTCGTATACAAAATTAGACATTGATTTCATATGAAGATTCTGGAGTGATGGAAACAAATTTTACAATTCTATGACATGGGTTTTGTGTAGAACATGCCCAATTAGGTAACAAGTGATAATTTTCCCTAGAACATGTGTGAGGTGGTCGGTACAGGTGGTTCTTTCAAAGAAACATGTCCATATTTTCCTTTCGACATTGGATGCGAGATCAAATTTAGTGTGTTTTACCTTTTCATGAATGTCTAAATCGACCTCCACATATCTCCTTTGTCGGTGACTATTTAAACTCAACTTGTAAGCATTTTACTTGATGGTGGATATTAAAATCAGTTCCCTCTCAATTGCTAGTCACTAAAGATTCTCCTTGGTCTTCACCCTTTTTTGTATTTTCTTCCTCATTCAACCGGCAAACATATTTTTGGTTGACTCAATTAGGAGAAATTTTGACTTGAGTATTTTGATTCTGGTCCACCCAACTCTCTTCAACCTCGAACCAACTTGTATTTCACAATTTATTTTTTCTTCAACTTTGACCTTTAGGTTACTTGATTCGTGGACCGAGTTAACTAAGAAGAAAATAGACTTGAGAGATTCGACTTTAGTCGTCTCGACTTGATTTTTTCGACTTGAATTTCCCGACTCAATTTTCTTTTGACTTCGACCTTCAGGGTAATTTACTTCACTTCTACTTGGATGGACGTGATTAGAAGAAAATTGACTTGTGTAATTCGACTTTGGTCATCCTGAATTGCTTAGGTTTCGACTTCGACTTCGACTTCAATCTTTGACTTCTTCGATTTCAAATTCTTCTACTTATCCGACTTTTCAATCTTGCATGTGCTAACACACATGATATAAGGATGATATTGGATGACCTGATGGTCATCTAACACATATGAATTACGTTGAGTGAATGGAACATCCCATTGAACATATATTATGTTGAAATCTCAGATATTTGGCCTAATATTAATATTTGATCCATATTTGATGGAGGAGGATCAACATTCAGATCCATTTTTGCAACAGCCTTATCTTCAAGATATACTCTACATTTGAGCCATGAAAATTCGACCTTCGAGTTCTTCGACCTCTTCTATTTCAACCCTCGATTTCTTTGACTTCGACCTTTGACTTTTTCAACTTCTTCAACTTTAACTTCTTGCTGAGATGTTTATATCAGAGTTCTTGACTCTGTGACTATACTGATGCCCATATTAATCTTATTTGACATCAATGGAAACACTATAACACCATGTCCAACATTATTATTTTTTATTTGTATGCATCCATATTGGATTCTCCATTTACCCTTTTTATCTGGACAATTTCTTCATAGTTTCATTTTGTGCATGGATGTTAATGACACAATCCACCATAAACCATATTTCCAACAATCCACCATAAACCATATTTCCATTAGGGTGATTTCATCAACCTTATACAATATAGGATGAGTGCATCAAGATCATACAATATATTAGTCAATATTATATTTCTATTGATATTCAAGTCAACTTCATAACATTATGTCCAATATTGGCAATGTTTGACATTCAAGTCATCTTCATAACATTATGTCCAATATTGACAATGCTTCTCAAACCAATCAATCAATGATACTTCACCTATCTATCAAGGTTAACATCAATGACAACCAAATTGTCAACATGGGTCTCATACATGACAAACTGAGACAATAATTTTACAAATGACCTTTGATTGCAAAATAGACTTAAAATTCATGATCCTTGTGGAAAAACGAACCCAATGAGTATAAACTTACCTAGGTGTGGACAATATACCTTATGGCACATTTTTCCATGCAACACATAAACTAAGTTTTTCTTGCATATACTTCTATCCATTCCATACTACCTCAAAATACGCTCCCTGCATTGGAATACATGCACATTGGAATGTGTATATGAGGATTTGTGTACAAGTCTTGGTATCCATGCCATTATATAGGCCATGGCCCTACCCCCTTGTCTACAAAAAACTGTAACTTAATTCTAAATTTGGAGGCATTGTGGAATAAGTGGATGGTTTGGGATGTTGGCTAGAACCATGGCTAAGTTTATATAAGGTCGGGGGTTCTATTCCCCACAATCCTCTCTTTTGCTAGCATATTCGTTAGTTTTGTTACATATGGTTATAACCATATGTAATATATGGTGTAGTGATTATATATGGAATATAATATGGTTAGCCCCATCTACGTGGTTTGGATTGTGGTCATATGAAATAGTGCATTAACGAGGGGTTTGGGGCTTAGCCCTCGACCCCTTTTCGCCCCACATGAAACTTAATACAATTTCAAATAAAATTTAATATGTAGTTTGGTTAAGAATCATGCTATGACGCAACGGTAGGGGAAACTTGTGTTAAGGATTTAGGAGGTCATGGGTTTGACCCTTGTTGACTCCCAAAATTTTACATAACCTTGCCAATATAGTTCAATGGGAGGTTTCCACGTGGTGGCCTCTCATTGGCTCTCCAATGCCACTTGTCAACGAATGATTGGACCACTTGTAAACCTACAATTCTTCCACCTCGAGGTACAATATTCCCAATCAGCTGCCAATAACCATGTGCCATGTGTCACCCTTGTAGTGGTGACACGTGTCACCTCTTTTTTTTTGTCCTCTAACCTTTGACTTTGCATGTTTGACCTTAACTTTGATCACTTATAATTTTTTCATATGAAATCTGTTTGACTTGTCGTTTGCATCATTGAAAATCTAACAACGAGCTCTATGCAATGACATTGTCTTCTCGATCATTTGAGACGTTAAAATTTTGAGATTTTTTGGACCCCCTAGGAACTATGTGAGAGTTTTGGATCCTCCTGGACCTCTATGAGTGTTCCTTAGATCCTCCTATATAAAATGGTCATGTGTCAACTACGAAACAGGTTGAGGGAATAGGTCCCTCTCCCTCTTCTTGTCCTCACACTCATGCACAAATGTGTGAGTATCGATCTGTTGTTGATGTTTCTCCTCCTCTCATTGTTTTCGTCTATAATTCACATACAAATGTTGTTAGGAAGACATATATAGATAAAATAAATTGAAATTGTAAAACACACACATATATAAATTACTTGTATTTAAAAAAATACATTTTTTTTTTTTTTGCAAAAACATATAAAAAAGTAAGCAGTGAACCTCAAACAAAACATATGCCCCACGGACTATGATCTATATCAAAAAAACCATGCCACCATGTGGTGTTGTTTCTAATACACATTGATTCCATGTTTATTTTCGCACCACCACGTATTTTTGTGGTGCGTCCCATAAGATGCATCGCACCATTAAAGTGTTAAATAATTGACCAAGTGTTGTGCTCTTTACAACATTGGTGCATTGTTTATATTTAAAGGCATTGGTAGGTTAAATTGTTTTATCACAACTTCAGCAGTGCAATGTGTTAATATGAACACATTGATGCAACCATGTTATTGTAGCATCGACATTATGTTTTTTGGTACGTTGGCTTGTATAGAGCGCCAGTAATGGGGCATCCAATGAAATTCCTCAACACGTGTATTGTATAATATTTTTCCAATGCAGTGCTTTTAACCACACCAATTCATTTTGTTAACAAAGACACACTTCATTGCTAAAATTTATGGCATGCAAAATTGACGGTGCACTTTGTTAAACTGAAAGCATCAGTGCACCAGTGTTACCAGATCATTGACATGATGTCTAGCAATGCGTTGTATTACTAACGCACCACTAAAATGGCCTTAAAAAAGATGAAATGCGATGATTATTTTTCAAAACCAATCGTAGTGTGTGCATTTATAGTTTATGAACCAATTATTCATGCACGGAGGCATCACCTTGTTGACCAATATCTTATCACGTTAATTCATAAAGGGGGTTTTAAATTTTGAAAAATAAAGTCAATATATTGTAGGTATTGGGGAGGGGATGCAAGGTGTGATGGGGTTTTTAAGTATTAGGGGTTATAAAAAGGGGTGTCTAGTAAAAATAGGGGATACATAGTAAAAATAGGGGTTTTCAAAATTGGAAATATGTATTGAGAGGGGGTTCAATAAAAGGATTTTGGGAGGTATTTATCAATATCTACTAAAATTAGGGTTATTCTTTAATATCCCATGAATGCACGTGTTATGTCACAGGTTCACTAAGTGGAGAAATTGTGGCTCCACACTTATTTCCACACCACCCAGTATTATAGTGATGTGTCTAATAAGTCTCACCACTCCAATAGATTATTAAATATTTGGCTCGGTGTCATTCTCTTTACAAAACTGATGCATTTGTTGGACATATGGACACCACTAGGTTAAATTGTTTTATTGCAACTGAAGCGTTGCGATGTGTTACTATTAATGCATCGATGCTACTGTGATATTGGAGAACCGATGTTTTGTTCAACAATGCATTGTAAAGAAAACAAAACTAGGAATGACACATCCAATGAGACGCCCCTATATACCAAGTCAGTCAATATATGTCCTGATGTCGCATTTGGTTAAAATAGTTGTGCACCACTATGTTAAATTTTAGCGGTGTATTTAATTAAGTGAAATGCATCAGTGTGGGTCGAAGCCAATTATGTGACGGTTGCAAGGAATTCCAAAGGATGCACCTATTTGTTTTTTAAATTTATCACGGTGTTTTTTCTTGAATGGCTTCGATGAGTACATTTATATTAGATGCACTCGAAGCGATGTTTACTTTGAATTTAACGTAGCGATTCATTTGGTTAAAATGGTTGTAAAGTTATGTTAAATTTATATATCATGAACTTAGTGGTGTGGTTAATTAAGTGAAATCTACCAGTGCAAGTCGAAGCCAATTATGCATCGGTTGTAGGGCATTCCAAAGGACACATTGCTTTGTTTTTAAATTTATCATGGTGCTCTTGCGTGAATGCCATCAATGTGTAAATTTATATTAGACACATCGGGAGCAGTGCTTAGTATCAATTTAACACATGACACATCACTTTGGGGTGAGACAAATCGTTCAAGTGCACCGGATGGAAATGGAAAAAAAAATTGAAAAACAATGTAAAATTTCAAGCTAAATTCAAAATTTAATTCGATGAAAATGAAAATAGGAAGGTAATAAACAATTTACCTAGCCTCTTATGTCCCAATGAGGCATGGTTTCACGGTTGAGAGGAAATGAAAATTCATCGTAATTTCCAAAATTTGGAAAAGGGTGGAATCTACCAATGAGGCCACCGTCTAAAACCTAAGAAATCAATGTACCAAATAACAAAATGTTCCTAGGAAGCCAAACTTATTAAGATTTTCTCAAACTTTTTCCCTATGTCCATTAAATCACGTGCTCCTCGGTCATTCTTCGGTGTTTTAGTAGAATATTCTATTTTTTATG
Source organism: Picea engelmannii (assembly GCA_009831015.1). NCBI lineage: Eukaryota > Viridiplantae > Streptophyta > Pinopsida > Pinales > Pinaceae > Picea > Picea engelmannii. The sequence continues at coordinate 68,212 of ML800345.1, read as the reverse complement.
AGTCTTCAGCTCTGATAGATAAAATTTTAGAGGATTCTCCACAAGATTATTTATAATTGTAGCAAAAAAAACACAAATTACAGTACCTTGTAAACTGAACAGGAAAAAATAGTAAAACCTTCAAAACCTTCAACAATAACAAACATGCTATAAGAATTGGTGATAGCAGAGAGACACACAAAATACACACACAAAAATGAATTGTATTACACAAAATTACACAGAGATACATTACACTTAAATAAGTGTTGTGAGATCCAACTTATTCCACTCTTGGAGGGAGAGGTTGAGAGAATCTCTCAACATCCTCTAGCAAACCCAATCCAATCCCTAAACTCTAGTATGTAGCATTAATTAGGCATGATCTCTAACACCCCTTGGTAATGCCTACATTACAAAACTTCACAAATTACATAACAGAAAATGTTACAACACTTTAACTTTCGTCTGTCTGGCCTTCATCACATCCTATACCCACTTTGATGCCTCCAAACTGCGCTCTTTCTCTTCCTCTTCTTTGAGCTTACCATTCAACTCATTTAAAGAATAAACGCTTCAGACCATCATTCATGAACTTGCACAATAGATAATATTGACAAACTCGACTCGCCACGGCTTCCATGAGAAAAGTTGTCAAGTAATGAATCATCCTATGGACATACCTCCATCTGTCAGATATTTCTCTTTCGGTTATTCGTCAACTTGTAGAAAAGAATTCTAGGTATTGAATGTCTTCAAAAATCAATTATACAAGGTGACTTCCAATCATAAGAACAGTTGTTCTTGAAACCGGGGCTGCCAACTTATATCAAGAGACAAGAGTCCTTATTTTACTTACTTTTACATAAACACGTAAACATATAAAAAACTTTAAGCACACCACACACACAATCTGAATTTATCATCTTGGATTTTCCTTTTGCACACAACACTTATATAT
>ML800345.1:48053-67222 GCA_009831015.1 Picea engelmannii | reverse complement strand
CCTCCTTCTCTGAGATGTCAGTGAGTGTACAACTCAGATCAATAAGGCTTTCACGTTCCTTGTTATCCTCGTCATTCTCTACATCATTATCATACCCACATTGTTCATCAAAACCAACTTCAATGTCATCAATGCTTCTGCTTAAAGAGTCCTCTTCATTCCCCTCTTCGGTGGCATCTCTACCATATTTCTCAATTTCCATTTTACCAGCTTCATCATTTTCATTGCATCGTTCACAACAATTTCCTCCCCCCACAAGAAGGATGAAATGACGGGATAATGAATAGAATTTATCGTAGCACACTACTGATCCTTGCATGATTGCATCCATATTGAAAACAAATGTACCAACGAACAGATTATTCATAGAAATCGTTCTTTCGTTTAATTTGGTGGAAGACAGTTGCCTCTGGCTACGTCTTGTTTAATAGAAATGGTAGTGATTTCATATAGTGCACAGTTCCACTCTTCCACCATATCACATGCATGGAAATCTTGTCCCACAAAAAGATTTCGTTCCTAGTAGTGTTGGTTGAATGTAACGGCTATCTCTCCCTTGCGCACTGGTGACATCTCCACACATCAGCACAACCTCACGGCTCACACATTAAAAAATTAATACTAAAACATACACTTAGAAATTCACACAGTAATCTACAGAAATCTTCTCACACAAACTCTGCACTAATTGAAAAAAACGCACTCCCACACATATGTACAGTGAATCAACGTCAATAGCTATCACATCTTCATCGACACTCTCGTGAGGGATTAAACTCAGCCAAGCTCTGATTCCATATAAGAATTGGTGATAGCATAGAGACACACAAAATACACACATAGAAATAAATTGTATTACACAAAATTACGTAAAGATACATCACACTTAAATAAGTGTTGTGAGATGCAACTTATTCCACTCTTGAAGGAAGAGCTTGAGAGAATCTCTCAACATCCTCCAGCTAACCCAATCCAATCCCTAAACTTTAGTATATAGCATTAATTAGGCATTATCTCTAACACATGCTCATACCAAAAGAAAATAAAAAAACCTGAATGTCATTAAACCAATTTCGTCCTGTTCTACGCTTTTGTAATGCAACCCATCTGCAACTCTCGGCATTTACAAACCTTCCAAACGCTTGCTTAATGCACCAATCTACCACTATTGGCGTTTACAAACCTTCCAAACGATTGATAATCTTCCACTGTCAGCGTTTACAACACATAAATTGTTTGAATAACAAAGGATAAAAAATATTTGGAAAAGAGTGAAGTTCTACAATTTTTACTTCACATAAATTGTTTGAATAACAAAGGATAAAAACAATATACAATTATATTTTAGGGTATTTTTTCTGAGGGTATTTTTAGTCACTGGAATACTCATAAAAAAAATAAAATTATATTAATATAATTTAATATTTTTTTATATTATAAATAACTCAAAATATAATGGTTAAAAGTTTAATATATAATTTGTTAGAATTGAACATGGGTGAAGAGGATAACAACTATTCTTCAACAATCCCAACTAAACTCAATTGACATTTAATTGATTTTATCATAAACTCATTTTTTTAACACATTATAAATAAAATATTATATATTTTCATTAATAAAAACAAGCCAATCAAATACCACAAAACATTTATTTTTACAATAATTAAAAAAAATAATTTAATCAAATGCCAAAAAAACATGTTTTTTTTTAAATAATTAATACAATAAATTTGATGGACTTCCATAAAAACATCTTTGTTGAAAAATAATAAATTAAATTAATAAAATGTTGTTTTATAATAATTGTTTTTAATACATTTATAAAAAGGATAAGTAGCATTAAGCAACTACTATACTCCATTAGAATAGGGACTAATGAGCAAGTGAATATACATCTTTTCATGATTAAAATTTCAAATCTTCATATGCATTAAGAGGAATGGAATCTTTCATGTTGTAAAACATTATTCCTATATGTATTGATGATTAAGAGTATGTGTTTCTTCATAAGAGGTCACAAGTTCAAATCTAGAGGAGGTAGGGTATGTATTGTCTAATATATTTTTTTCACTTTATATATAGAGAGGGGGAGGGAAAGAAAGAATTGATATACAAATTATTTGATTAAAAATGGACATTGAAATATTTTATTTATGGCACACAACTAAATGTTTTTTGAGTTATTAATATTTTTTAAAAGTCACATGTCAACTCCAATCCATATTGTGTATGGAAGGAATTACACATCTCCCTCACATTAGGTCTTAATAAAGTCATGTATAACTATAAGACTTTTATTAAATTTATAATTATGTATATGGAAGAAGCCTATAGACAACTTTAAAAAAAAAAAAAAAAATCTTAAAACATTTTAAGAAGATTTTATAAAACTTTTATTAAATTTATAATTATGTATATAGAAGAATCCTAGAGACAACTTAAAAAAATAAAAACAAAAAAATTATAAAACATTTTAAGTTAGATTTTCAAAGTTTTGTTGTTTAAAATGCATTTTTTAAGTTTTACAATTAAATATTAAAAAAAAAAACTAAGTTTTAGTTTTTTAATAAATATTTGTAATTTTGGAAGTCTATGGGATGATATTAGGGGCTAAATTTCCCTCATGGATTAATTTTCCATGGTTTTTCCCAAAACAATGTTGGTTATTTCAAAAATGATTGGCCCAAATTCTATAGGATAAAATTATTTTACCTTAAAAAACACAAAAAATTTATACAAACTATATAAAATCCTCACAAATTTGAATATTTTTACAAAAATATCGTCAAACATTTTATAGTTGTCATATGAAGGATTAGTAAGATTGACCAAGGTTTCTACATTTTAAAATAAATTTCCATCCTTAAAATCATCCATGAATCTATGTATTGTGGGTTTGTTAAGAGGCGACACATGGGAGTTTCCTCTAGCACCCCTCTTGTTGCTAGAAGGGATGGCCCATTTTTCTTCATGATTCAAAGTGAGAAAAAGTTTTGAGATTTATGTTGTGGGAGGGTGAAAGGGATAAAAAAAGAGTGATTATGTTGAAGGAGAGGGTGAGACCTTGAAAAAATAGGAAGTGGGAAATGCTAAAGGGAAAGGGTTGGGGAGAGAATAATAACACAAATTGAAATAGGGGAGAGACCTTTGAAAAATAGGGAAAGCATACGCCTCTAAGATTCATCAAGTCCCTAGAATCGATTCAGAGGGAACAAAACACCCCTAATGTGAAACATATAGAAATTGTTCCCATAGCCTTGAACCTTGCAACCATAGAGATTCCCTTCCCTAGATTCTCACCGAATTTATGACGGGAAAGGAATAAGTTGAAAAATGGACTGATCACAAATGGAAAAGGCATAGGGAAAGAAGAAAGGGTTGGTAGGCAGTTTCCCAGAGTCACCAAATTCCTTGGTCCCCAACCTACTTCTCAATAAAGAACAAGTCCAAGTATTCTACTTCTCAATAAATGATTACTTGTGATTCTTTAGAAATTTGTTTATGTGCTCGAAAAGCATTAAGAGAAGCTTTTCAAGATCACCAAACTTTTATTGAGTTAAGAGGTTAAGAAGGTTGGTAATGTGATAAATATTTTAAAAATTAAGTTCGAAGTAAAATGGATAATATATATTAAAAATATTTTTATTAGTTATATTAAATTTATAACTAAATATATGTTTATTTAAATATCTTTTAATTTAATAGAAAAATGATTATCAACTAAAAAATAATTGTATATAATATTGAAAGTTTACTTTATGAACCTTTTACATGTGTTAAAATAAAATAAGTTATATTGAAATTGGTTTATAAATATTGGAAAAGGAGAAGTAAGGTTTTAATTTTAAAATGTAGGTTTAATGTTTTATGTTTCGTTCTTTTTCTTTCTTTTTTCTTTTTTAGAAAAGTGAGTGAGTGTGGGTGAGAGAAATGTTGAAGAAGATATATTGAGATTGATCACTTTATAATATATTAAATTTTGGTTAGTTTTTTTTATTATTTATTTTCATTTTTATTTTATTGAGAACATTGTTATGATTAGATGTTTATTGTATAAGGACAAGTTAAACAATACCGAAGATAAGAGGCTTCTTAAAATTGCTTCAAATTTTAGTCAAAACTACTTCTGCTCAAGTAGGGATGGCATAATGATGCCTAATCTTGGCTAAACTATTGGATAATAAAGGAAGAGAACATATTGTAGATTAAGGATAATATTAAAAATATTATTACTTAAAAAATTAAGGAGAAAATGTGGTGCTATAAAGAATCAGGAAAAAGAAAATTAAGATAATATAAAGAGGTAATCAACCCTAATCTAGAAGATAAAAATTATCTCTATTTTTGACAAGTGTGAAGAACAAAATACATTGCTAAAATAACAACAAATTTCCATGAGCTCCATAGTGAGTCTTTCACCTTTATGACACTAAAAGGGTTAAAGATAAAAATAAAAAAATGTTGAAATGAAACGCAAAAGACACACAATACAATAGAGACATAGATATACTTGGTTCACCCAGTGTGGGCTAAGTAGCAATAGAAGTTGTCAGGTTCTTCATTTTATTATCCATCAAAATGAAGGATACAACCTACAACTTAACTTTTGTAACTTCTTCTTCTATCTCTTGTAGTCTCCTCTCTCAGAATACAACATTGACTTCCATAGCCGCAATACAATTCCCTTATAAGAGAGGGTTGTCTTCTAGGGAAAAAAAAAACTTTATAATGAACGATCCACATTGACTACCAAATTACAATATTTTACAAGGCAATTTTTCCCCATATTTCACTTTGGGGCCAGAATCCCCTGCCAAGGGGCTACAAAAATCTCACCTTCCTAACCTTTTAACTAAGCAAAACTATGGTGTTCTCTAAAGAATTCCAAGTAATAGCTTACCATCTTAAAGTGTAAAAGACCAATTAAATGTTAATGAAAATTAATCATCATCATTATAAATATCTTCTAGCTTTTAAGTTTTTATTTGTAATATATTTAGGCTAATTTAATGGTCTTTTAATCACATAAGAAATTTTAATGAACAAGATTTAACATTTAATAAATAAAGAAATTGTAATTTCAACTATTAACTTTTTGTTTCTCATTAAAACATGTAATTAAAGTGATTAACATAATAATACTAAATTACATTATTAATACCAAGTTTAATAACTGCTAGAAAATTTTACTAAATAACAAACATTTAAAGTTTTCTAAATCTATTTTAAATTTTTTTATTGTGTTTCTTTATCAATAAGTTAGATAACCTCCATTCACCCATTACCCGTTATTTAGCCACGTTATGGACACCTTCTCTTACCCATCGGTTTACATAGCAACTTTATAAAATACCACTTACACGTTTATAGGTAGGTGGAGGCTAAGAGTGACTCAGCGGATACCTATGGACATTCAAAGTTTTGACAAGATAAATCTGTTTTAGACAAAAGTTTAAATGGCAATTAGAAATAATATGATTTCATTAAAGATAAATCTGTTTTAGACAAAAGGTTAAATTGTAATTAGAAAGAATATAATTTCATGAAAGATAATTTTAATAATGACTTTTAACAAATAAAAAGGAATTTTTTTTTAATAAAATTTAAAATACTTATTTTTATTTTGAAATAAAACCTGAAAATGTTTTTCATTTAAAATACTTATTTTTATTTTGAAATAATCAAAAGGGAGACATGTAATTCGTCCCACCTGTTACTAAGAGTATGAACCCGTGAGTAAGTATATGAACTCCAATCATCCACGTTACCACTTCGTTCTCAGTATTCTTAGCGCTTTTCGGAAGCAAGATGACAAAATTTATGGACTGGTCTTGTGTCATTTTCATTTGGTTTCGAAAATTTTGCTCCATCACAAGAAACTCTATCCTTTATTATTGGAAGGTGACAAATGCCCATGTCTCTTTTATCTTGGTTTATTAACTTGTTTTTTTGTCTCCAATAATATGAAAATTGTTTCATGTATTTCTATCTTAGTTGATTAATTTGTTTTTTTTTTTAAGAAATTTTAATTAATTATTTTTTTTTTAAATCAAAAAATGGTTTCAAAAAACTTGTATCTCTTGTGGTCATCATTAAAACTATCTTCAATGAAGTTATGTTTCTCTATCTTTTATTATGTCGTTATCTTAGTTCATTAACTACAATTTACTTCTCTTTGAAAAAGATGTGGTCATCACTAAGACTATCTCCAATGAGATCATATTCCTTCTAATAACCTCTCATACATGATCGACTACCCTCATTAACACTTTAACTCTTGCCCAATATAACTATCTTTTATTAACCCAAATAATACTAAAATAAATATACATAATAATCCATTAAAAAACAATCAATATGTTAAATATAAATGATGACACCCTTAAATGCTCATAAAAATTCCATTGGTATCTTGAGTAATTAATTTGTGCTCTTCTCTTTTAAGAAGAGATTAGTTAATTGTTTTCTTTTTTACATCTTACTCCAAGATAAAAAGATGGTTTCAATCTAAATAGTATTTGTAATAAAGTCAACATTCCTTGTGATCATCACTAAAACTATATCCAACGAGATATTGTGTTTTCTAATAACCTCTCATACATGAGACCAAGGCTACCTTCATTAACACTTTAACCTTTTACTCAATAAAATTATCTTTTATTAACTCAAATAATACTAAAATAAATATATATAATAATTCATTAAAAAAACAAACAATATATTAAATATAAATGATAACATTGTTAAATACTCATTAAAAAATTCAAACAATGTTATAAATATTATTTTTAAATACTCTAAAAAAATTCAAGTGATACCATAAATATTATTTTTGTTCATGGAGATTAAATAATCATACATTTAATTAACTTGGAAAAAAATCATGCACTTTTAAAAAATTTACTTTAACCTTACAAAAATATATATATCTTACCATTACAAGTGTCAAGTAAATATAACTATCATTTTCATTAATATGGATTAAATAATTATACTCTTAATTAATTAGTTAGAAAATATAACTTTTGTGATCACATATATCATTTTCATTAATATAGATTAAATAATTATATTCTTAATTATTTAATTAGAAAAATAATCCATTTTCCAAGTTAATTAAGAGTTAAATATAAATGATAACATGTTTAAATGTTCATATAAGTAATATCATAAATATTATTTTTAAATACTTATAAAAAAAATCAATTGATATAATAAATATTATTTTGATTTATGGAGATTAAATAATCATACACTTAATTAGCTTAGGCAAAAATCATACACTTCTCAAAATTTTGCTTTAACCTCAAAATAATCTATCTCTTAGCATTACATGTATAAATAAAATATAAATATTATTTTTATTCATAAAAATTAAATAATCATACACTTAATTAGCTTGGCCAATACACTTTGGAAAATTTTGCTTTAACGTAAGAAAAATCTATATCTTAACATTACAAGTCTTAAAAAATTTTAAAGAAAATATAACTTTTATGATTACATATATCATTTTCATTAATATGGATTAAACAATTACACTGAAAATAACCCATTTCAAATATTTTCTACAGAACAATAAAATATCTCTCAACACTTAGCACCACTAGTGTTTTTCTCAATAAAGTGGATTAAATAATCATATTTTTTATTAACTCCTCTTATCACTACGAGTGTGAAGAGCAACACTCGTGTTATTTTCAATCATGTGGATTAAATAATCATATTTTTAATTAATTTCTCTGAGCACTACAAGTGTGAAGAAAATCCAACATTTATTATCACATATGTCATTTTCATATTATACTCTTAATTAACTTGGGAAAATAACCCATTTTCAAAGTTTTTTTTCAATAACGATAAAATACCTCTCTTAATTAGCACCACTAGTGTTATTTTCAACGATATGGATTAAATAATCATATTTTTAATTAACTTCTCTTAGCACACGAGTTCGAAGAAAACCTAACTTTCATTATTACATATGTTATTTAAATTAATATGGATTAAACAATCATAGTCTTAATTAATTTGGAAAAATAAAGCATTTTTAAAGATTTTTCTTAAAAAAAATATATCTCTCAACACTCACACCACTAGTATGATTTTCAATCACATGGGTTAAACAATCTTATTTTTAATTAACTTATAATAATAATTATGCATTTTCCCAAATTTTGCTTCACTAAAAAAATTATTTTATCACCATAAGTTAGTACTACTTATGTTCGTTGTTGTTAAAATTGTGGTATTAATGTCACTTATAGTATATGGTGTTAAAGTGGTGGTAACATTTGTTAATCTTACTAGAAATGGAATATCATGATGCTGACCTTGGTTAAGATTTTATCAAACTACATAGTACATAAAGTCACAACATTTCCTAGCTACGCAGGAATAGGTATAATGGGTAATGGGAGTAGTTGGGGTAATAGCCCCTATTGTGAGGTGAGCCCGATTCCCTGAAACGATCATTTTCTTTAGGGACATAAGAATAAAGGATACTTTTCATTCCCGCAATCCCAGCCTTCCCTAAGCTACGAGGGATAACCTTATATAATAGAATAGTCGTTGCACGGCGAGAAAAACACCGGGTGACACGACAAAAGCCAGCCTCACTCGGGGAACTTGCGTTCCTACATATCTCTTCTCTCATCTGTGAAGGTGAATCCACTTCTCTGCTTTTCATGGCTTAGTAGTGCCTAGAGCCCAGTTGATTAGTGGAGCCCAACGTATTATCTCTCTTTTTAAAAGAATGGAGACTAACTAGAGTCCCCCCAGCCATCCATGATACATATAAGTGGAGAAAATCCAATCGAATTGAATAGATGCCAATGGAATAACTACATAGTACATAGGATCAAAATTAGAAATAGAACTCATATATATACTGAATCACAAAGGAAAATGGATTCTTCATAAAATATCAACAATTTTCTTACACTTACAATCCTTACAAAATTCGAGCTTGGGTTTCTTTTTATGTGTTGCTTTAGGTTTCTTCTTTGTGTTCCTTTAAATTCCTTCTTGTTCAACAAAACAGGGTATTCTCACACAGGACGAACATCTTTAGTAACCACTCACACAACCTGATCAAAGATCATAACACCAATGTTTATACATGGTTAAAACCCTCGAAGAGGAAAATAGGTCATATCCCCAACCAACGTGGCCACTTGAGACAATATATTAATGCAAAAGAAAATTGTTTTACAAATGATTTTGTCACAATAAATCATTAACAAAGGAACCTCCATGCACTTTAAATAGATACCATGGACCAACTGGGTGTTAAGCCACTAATCAATATAGTCGTTAAGATAGAGAAGAATATTAGTTGTTGGATCACTCTATGTCTAGAACATATTGTGATCGTCGAATTACATAACTACAAATACACACTAAGAAACACACTTTTTACCTAAAGACAGATTATACCAAATTGATCTTAACTAACTCCTAATTGTCTAATTATCTTGACATTCCCCCTTAAGAACATCTTGGGATAGGATTGAAGGATTTACAAAGGTGAAAAAATAGGAGAAGGAAGGAGATGTTAGAGCCTATCATCCCTTAATGATAACTCCTTGAACTCCTAACATAGATCGAAGTTTGGAAAACTTCACCTTTGTAAGAGATTTTGTGAAAATTTATGCAACTTGATCTTTTGTGGGGCAAAAGAGCACTTCAAGAACTTGATCATGAATGTGTTTTTTGATGAAGTACAATTGTATCTTAATCTGTTTGTTGTGTTGATGTTGAACTAGATCTTTGGCGATCTTGATGGAACTCTAATTGTCACACCAAAGGGTGGTCAAATGTTGCTACTAGAATCCAAACTCTGAAAGGATCTATTGAAGCCATGAGGATTCTTAACTTGCATTAACCATTACTCAGTACTCTACTTCTATTAAAGAAACAAAACAACCTACTATTTCTTACAAGCTCAAGTGACAAGTCTAGAACCAAGGTTGAAAACATAACCTTCAATAGACTTTTGATCATTAGGTCTGTCGACCCAATCTAAGTCAATGAAATCAACCAATAAAGGAGTCCCCCCCTAAAATGTAATGTATACCAAACTGAAATGTACCCAAAATATATTGAAGTATCCTTCTTTTTTCTTTCAAAAGGATTTCATGGAGTGTTTGTATATATTGGGAAACAATACCAACAACAAAGGAAATATCAGGATGGGTATGTGACAAATATAAGAGGCTTCCAACTAATTGATGGTAAAAAGTGGCATCGAATTTGGAAGTAGTACATGTGGTAGCAAGTTTGACTCTAGACTGGAAGGGAGAAGGGGTGGGTTTAGAATATTCCATGTGAAAGTGGTGAAGAAGGTTGCATGCATACATAGACTGGGAAAGGGAAATTATACCTTCATTACTTTCCAATACTTGGAGACCAAGGAAATAATGAAAATAACCTAAATTTTTCATTTCAAAGTTCTTCTTAAGGATGGATTTCACATTGCTTAAGATTTTAGGGTCACTACCAATGAGGATAATTTCATCAACATAAAGGACAAGCATTATGAGATGGTTTCCTACTTTATTGGTATAGCCATTAGGATTAGAATAACATCTAGAAAAGATGGTGTTAAGAAGAAATTTGTCCATTTTAACATATCAAGCTTGAGGAGCTTGCTTAAAAACATAGAATTATTTCTTAAGGTGGAAAAAAAGACTAGAGTCATTATGAACATAGCCAAGAGGTTGTTCCATGTTATTTCTTCTTGCAAATATTGATGCAAGGCGTATTTAACATCCATTTGATGAACCTCCCATTTATGTGAGGTATGAAGGGATAGAACAAGGTGGAAGGAATTCATTTTGAAAACGAGGAAAAGGTTTCACTATAATCAATTCCTTCAACTTGAGAGAATCCTTTGGAAACTAACTAGGACTTATGTCTTTCAAAGTTTCCATCTAATGCATACTTAGTTCTATACACCCATTTACATATGACAAGTTTTCTTCCTTATTGAAGAGGTACAAGATCCCAATTATTATTCACCATTAAGGAACATTATTCTTCATTCATTGTTTTGTCCCAATCTAGATGGCGAGAAGCTTCTACAAATGTTTCAAGATGATGTATCTAAAAGTTGAGCCAAAAGAGAGGAAGATCCATGGAAATGTGAACCTATACAACGTTGATTTGTAGGATCAAAAATACTTCTTATGTTGAATGGAGACATGTAGGAAATCATCATGATAGTGCAAGTTCATGTTTAATGGAATCATCTCAAGGAAGGTGAGAAGGAGGAGGTGGATTTTCATCCTCGCTATCATCATCTAAAGAAGATCCCAGAATAGGACCAGAAAATTGTTGGGTATGTGTTATATTATTTTCACAGCCAAACCTAGTATTTGCGTTGTCTCGGGTGCATGGGGGGTCATAGGGGGGTGAAGTCCTTGAAAAAAAATTGATGATTGTTTTTGTCTGTTTTTTTAGCAGTTTTCGACACATGGTTTTTGTCGATGATTTTCTAATTTTGGTTAAGGAATTAAGGTTGTAGAATAATCCAAGTCAATGGATTAGGGGTTTTGGATGTCGCAGGATCCTATATATTGTATCATAAACAATGAAGAGGTAATATGAATAAAGAATTAGAGGTGTGGCTCTAAATAGATTGTTGGTTTTCCTAGTTTGGGTTTCCAAGGTAAAATATATGTGTAATGTGTGTGTGTGTGCATGCCATTGTATATTTTCTATTTTTACTAAGAATCCACTTGCAGTAATTAATTGTACAAGGTTAAAGTCAACATTTGGTATCAGAGTAGTTATTTTCTTTAGGGGAATGCCTTTGTGGTTAGGGTTTTGGCTTGGGTCTATGATAAACCTTGTTATAGTGGGAGCTCTACAATATTGATTCTTATGGTGAAAATAAATGGTGAACAGTTCAAAAATAGAGATCAATAAATTTAATGGGAAACTTTTTGAGTTGCGGAAGCTTAAAGTGGAAGATATGTTAGTGGAAAAAGATCAATGGACCACTATGGAACGAGGTATTCCATCTACAAGAATGTCAATAAAAGATTGGGAAAATTTTGATCAGAAAGTGAAGAGCATAATCTAGTTATGTCTCTTAGATTTAGTATTACTGAATGTGTCATGGAAAGCTACAATAAATGCATTATGGCATAAGTTAAGGGCATTGTACCAGTCTAAGTCCTTAGTAAAAAAAGTGTTCCTAGAGAAGAAAGTGTACAATCTGAGGATCAAATATGGAGATTCGATGACAAACAAATTCTGTCAATACTATGGTAAGTCAATTATTGTCTATTGATATTAAGATTTATGATGAAGATAAGTATATCAGTTTATTGTGCTCTTTAATAAACTCATGGGATAGTCTATTTGTATCCATAGGAAGTAATGCAACTACTCTAATCTTCAATGATGTGGTGTCCTTTTTGTTGGAGGAGATGAGGCTGAAAAACATGGAAGGACGGAGCACATGCAAGGTTTATATTTACCAACAAATGTTTTCATTGCAGGTTTGTCTGCCATCAAATGTCATTGGAGATTGCATGGTTTTTAGACATGCAGGGGTTCTAGGGTTTATCAATTTCCTATATTAGGCTCAGTGTGTTGCGTAAAGTTGTTTGTTTGTGTTAAGAATTTTTTTTCCTTGAAAAATATCCTAGGTTTTATTACTAGATAAATTTGTCTAGCTTCTATTCTGATGACATTGGTGTTTCTCATTTCATTTGTTTTGTTTTTAAATCCAAGCTCCAACATTTTCCTCAACGTAGTTTGGATTATATTGTTGGAAGTTTGAAATAAGATGTTTGGTTTTCTTATTTCATTTGTTTTGGTTTTAAAGCAAAGTCCAACATTTTCCTTAGGGTTCTATTCTTGGAAGTTTGAAATAAGATGTTCAACAATTATTTAACTGACTACATTTACCCCAATTTCTTATTAGTAGGCTTGTGCTTTTTAGTGAATTTTTATTAATGAATGTTATAGATGTTTGGCAAATTTTTTTTCCCAAAAATACTTTTTAGAGACTGTACACTTTTGGTTATAATTGTATGCAGTAAATACTTTGCACATTCATGAAACATATATCATAAACATATAATAAGATCTCTTGAAATATCGCTCAAACAATAAAAGAATGATCAACATACTATGAATAAGGGCATCAAATTTTATTTTATTTTTAAAATAAATATATGTCGTCACAAGAGAGACGGCTGTAAGGATTCTTGCGACGAAATAGATATACTATCGATGAAAAATATTCTTCGATTGTATAGCTATTTCGTCGCAATAATCCTTAAAGTTGTTTCTCTTGCAACAACGCCTTCGATAGTTGATTCATCACAATATTCATCACCTCACTCTTGTGACGATCTCCATAACTTGTCGCTCTTGCGATGATATCCCTACATTTTCTCTCTTTTGACGATCTCCCTACCTTGTTGCTCTTGCGACGACATCCATACCTTGTCGCTCTTGTGACAATTTCCCTTCCTTTCCTCGCTTGCGACAATTTCCCTATCTTGTCCCTCTTGCGACGATATCCCTTCCTTGTCATTCTTGCGATGATTTCCCTACCTTGTTGCTCTTGTGAGGATATCCCTTCTTTGTCGCTCGTGTGACAACTTCCTTGTTTCGTCACTCTTGTGACATTGTTTCAGGTTCGTCGCACTTGCCACGGCATGTGAAGTGATGTTTTGGAGACCCATGATTCGTCGCAATATCCACAACATAACTTCGCAAGAGTGTCAAAAGAGTCGTCGCAAAATGACCCAAATTTACTAGTGTTTAGATATCTTCATCGCGGTTCCAATGAGATATTACACTAAGGTGTCCCTCCTAGATAATTTATTAAAATGAAAACCTTAGTGAAATCCATTAAATTATTCTCAGTAACACTCCCAAATTACAGGAATGGTTGAAATGCAACATAATCGAAATATGATTGCACATGGATGATCTCGATGATGAAATATGATAAGTCGACCTATGAAAGAATCATATAACTCCTCCAAACCACCTGAGATCACTATTAACCTCAAATTAACCCCTCTCATCAGGCTGACATAAACCCATAAAGTCACCTCCAACTATAGAGTAGGGTAATCCAAAAATGGGGGCATTACACTCCTCGCTTCCCAAAGATTGCATATCCGAAGAAATTTCATCAAAACCCTATGATAAATAAGTTGAACCAAACTGAAACTGAGAATGATCACATGGTCCCAAATCAACCTAGAATATGTGAAGAACCCTCTGCTCAAAGCATTGTCCTACAAGGCACTAACACAAGAGACCTTCTAAAGGCCACTGATAAAGAGATAGATCAGATAATGTATAGGCTCATTCCATCCCACATAGGATCAACCTCCTAGGATTGCATTCCAATTCTCTATATAAACGTACTTCTGATAATAAAAACCAAATCTCCCATCTATACCAACTGCCAAACTATCAACCCATGAAATCCCAGGGTCCCAAGCTAGCCTCAAAAGGAACCCAAATGATAATGTTGAACCATTATAATCATAAGTGGATAGACCTCACGCCCATACTATAGTCTCCACTCATGGAACCCCAAGTTGTAATGTCTAGAAATCCCAATCCCACTACTATGGATGATATCTTGTAGATGTGCCTCATTGGAATCAAATTCTGCAATTTCATTGTCATACCTGATCCTAGGTATCGACAAAGAAAATATATCCTACCATATAGAATGTGCTCCATCATCTCCTCTCGAAGCATCCAAAAAATGAGACAGACTAATCATATGAGTTCCTGGAACCCACATCCAAACTAGAAGTCCACCATGTCTCATACCAACTGGCTCCAACTGTGCTACACTAGACAACTCTATTCCGGCTAATCTGTACAGCTCCTGCCATAATGTACGGAGAGTTGTGTTGTCCTGATCATGGTAAATGTACTCAAGAAACCTATGGAGCCTAAGAACCCCCCTAAAGAAACACTTTGTTATCGGTAGCGCCTCATACTCTGATGAAGTCCTTGAAATGTAGTTCTTTCCATGCACCTCCGGTAGACCTATGTTGAAATCTATCAACAATATTTCCTACCTCTTTCCTAAAATGAGTGTCGAATGTCATAATCCTACTAGAGGGGTATGCTCTGACTTGTTCTATTAAAAATTCATGTACTCCCTCATATGTCTTCACACATCATCCTCAAGGCCCTTCCATGAGAACCTCTCTTTCATTTCCTAGTAAGTTTGGAAGTACTTAGGATTCTTTGCCAAGGGTGTATCATGTATAACCCTCATGATATCTTTCCTAAGTGTGGACTCGGGGACTAAGTATATGATAGATCTATAGTAGATGATATTTTCCACCACTATGTACCTATCATCCTGAATATGACCATCCATCAACTCACATGCAAACCAATCCTTGGAATATTCCACGAGAAAGTGGGACTTCCAAATAGTTGAAATCCTTGTGAGCCAATCCAATGTGTCATGGATATCCTCTTGATGTGTCTGTACATCCTCCATATTGATCACATGGCCACGGTGTAAATCAGTTGTCATGCTAAGCTCCCCGTCCATGTCACAATGATAACCTAATCGAAGATCAACCTCTAGAGAGTACTTTGTCCCATCCCTGAAAATGATCTCCATCATGCCCCATGTCTCATCTAACTGTCTCAAATTAGTCTCCCATGTCTTCCTGTAAATGAGGAGATCATCAAAGAACACCAACATAAACCCCTGTAGTTGTAGTGTGAAGATGGGGTTCATGTGATACTGAAAGGTGGAAAGCATGTTGGACAACCCAAATGGCATGACCAAGAACTCATAGTGCCCATGATGGCACCTGAAAGTAGTCTAGTGATATCCCAATTTAAGATCGCTCTTCAAGGAATATGTTGCTCGATGAATCTCATCTATCAACTTCTTTCCCCTGGAAAATCCAAACTCAATTATATGCTCAAGGTCCTTGTGAATAAGTCTCTATGAAGGAATCTCCCCACAATCCCATACCGATGTGTCCACATCCTCAATATATCCATTCCTGCAATATGTAGGTGCACATACCTCCCTCGTGGTTGATCCACGAGGTATATGCTCAACTCCCCCATCTACAGCTATGTCTTGAGTTGTCAATGGGATCCCCAAAATAAGTGGCTCATGATATCCAAGATATAGACTATGTGTATAATCAAAAGTATCTAAGACATACATCTTGTCCAACCCATGCAAATATGAATGCTCCTCGCACTCGACCATCACAAGAAACTGCTCCATCAACCCATAAGTACCACTAACATCCTCATGTGTCCTAAGTACCATAGATGACTGAAATTATGGAGAATGTGCCAAACTCAACTTCATATGAATCACATGTGTAATCTTCCCAACTTCCTCTTCATCATCCCTCATGCATGACTCCCTAGAATTTAGAACGACATCAAAAAATTTAAACTGTGATTTTGCCAAACCTTCATCATGAAGTGAGGTCTTTGCTTCACCAACTACTTCAGATACAAATCATTCTTTTTTATTCCCAAATGATAAGTGATTCCCCAACAACTCATGGTGCTCTAACAATTTTGTTATATTCTTATGATATTCTTGAGAAACTTGTAACAATTTTTCCAAGAGTTCCTATTTTTTCTTCATTTCTCTTAAGACATTAAATGATATCCTTGATACCAAGTTACCATTGTTATAAATAGAAAGATATAAGTGTTAGCCACTTATCTTAGATAATTTAAAAATACCTTTCACTTATTTCCCCTCAGGCTGAGAGCATGCACAACTATGATACTACTATAATGTCACTCCTAATGGCTAATACAAATTACTACTCACTACTGTAATATTCTAGTGGTTTTCTGGCTCAGTACTTTTGTCAAACACTTAGTTGACATACCCCAAACTCATTGTACTAACCCTTTTACTCCTTTTTTTATGTTTTGAGTGTGCTATTGGTTCATGACTTTTCACAAACACTTTGTTGATATGCTTAAATCCCACTATCAAACTTCTTCATTTGGGTTGTTGTAGTATTTTAATGTATTTTTCGCTTGACTTGTGTCAAACACTTAGGTTGTAGGTGCACAACCATAGTAAAATACCATTTTTGTTGTTGTTTTACTTTTGTTTTGGTTTCTTAAGTATTTGGGATGTATACAGAAGGTTCTACGTTCCAAATTGTGCTTTCATTGCATGCAATTTAGGTACAACAAGAATACACAATAAATGATACTCAAATAAATTTTTACTACAACAAAGACACACAACAAAACTATCCAACTTCCTTACTATACCAATTTGAAATACTACACATCAATAACTCATAATT
Source organism: Picea engelmannii (assembly GCA_009831015.1). Taxonomy (NCBI): domain Eukaryota; kingdom Viridiplantae; phylum Streptophyta; class Pinopsida; order Pinales; family Pinaceae; genus Picea; species Picea engelmannii. Next base: position 49,898 of record ML800345.1, on the reverse strand, counting down.
TTGGCTCTTGAAGAACACATGAACAGATTGTTTATTTCGTTGATGAATAGACAAGAAATTGGGGCTGATATATTGGATGAAATAGCCCTCCAAGCCACACAACCTATTTCCCAATATGAAGTCGACTACCTCCACAAGAAAACAGTTTCTCCACCTAATAACTCAACACAACCACTAATAATTCGGCCCAGCCACAATGAAAATGGTTCAACAAGGAAATACGACCCCTCACATGCCAAACTTGGTCGAGAAAGTACAAAAATTTGCCCAACAACGACATATGACCTCTAATCAACAAGAATCTTGACCCCATGAGAAAAATTGGCCCCTCAACTAGCAACATAAAACTCGGCCCTCCTAAGAGAATATGGTATTCTTCCAATAGAACTTGACCCTCTTACTAAAAGCATCCTCCACAACAAGATATCTCAGCCTGCACAAGAAGGAATATATTTTTTCTAAATACTAAACTACTGCAAACAATGGATCTTCTCCCTCAACAGTGAAAGCAAGTGGAAAACTTGAATGGATTTTCTAATCAATGGATAGGGTGGAATATTTCACCATCGAAACCTAATTAGCTAGGGTGGATCTCTCACCACCAAAACCAATCCAAACTAGGGTTTACTCCAAACCCCCAAAGGCCCCAAGAGCTCTCGAAATCAAATCAAATGATCATCAACATAATGAGAGAAAATGAGCCCCTATCTCTTCTGTATACTCATTTTCACCTTTTTCCTCCTCAAGTGACTTTTTAATTTATCTTTAATATTTTTTCTAAAATCACTTTATTAATTTATCAGAACTCCAAAAGTGATTTATTTTACTTTACAAACATTTTCGGGTACTGGATGCCACTTTTCATCACCCCAACCTTTAGAGCTCTTCATCTCGGTTCCAATGAGTTATTATAGTAAGGTGCCCCACCTAGATAATTTATTAAAATGAAAACCTTAGTGAAACCCATTAAATTATGCTCATTAATACTCCCAAATTACGAGAACAGTTGAAATGCAGTGGAATCAAAATTTGACAGCACAAGGATGATCCCAATAATGACAGATAATAAGAAGATCTCTACAAGCATAATATAACTCTGGCAAAATTCCTTATCTCACTGTTAACCTCAAATTACCTCTATGGTTAGGATGTCGTAAATCCATAAGGTCACCTCCAACTGCAGAACAAGGGAATCCAAAAATGGGGACATTACAATATTTACTTTTTTCATCGCATGTACAATTTAGAATGGAAGTATGCTAGTTTTCTACCATGTATCAATCCATAATTTGTAATCCTGTATGTGTTACCAAGACTACAAAAATATTGACAATAGTTTATTTTCTAGTACATGGTTGGAAATAAAACCAATAATGTTTATGCTACCAATTAATTATTTTAATCTAAACAATTTGAAAAAAAATGGCAAGATTTATGTTGGCACCCATTTTATTTTTAAACATATATTAGTGGATACATTTCAATCATCTATGCATTACAATAGGCTAGAAAAAACACCTAGCGACATTTTTGCTTGTTGATACATAGTTGAAAATAAAATCGATAGTGCAAATGATATTGGTTGATTATTTTAAATTAGACAAATTGAAAAAAAAAAACTTAATAGAGTTTACATTGTTGTTTTTATTTTCAACCTTGTATTGAGGAATGATTTCCAATCCTATATGTTTATGGAAATGATTAAAAAAAATCAACAATAAATAAATGATTGGAAATAAACCAATATCATAAACATTATCTTAATAAAATTTAAGAAAAAAACATTAAAATTTCACTTGATAAATTATGAACACTAAAATATTAATTATATTAATTTTACATTTT
>ML800345.1:13146-39813 GCA_009831015.1 Picea engelmannii | reverse complement strand
GCTGAGACTTTGCAGGCTGCGTATCACAGGAATCGTGGATGTCAATGCGTTGTTTGACAAGTTGAGCGAAAATAAGTCCGTCATGCTGCCCAGCCATGGCGGTATGGGGCCCGTGAGCTTGTTGCTCGACAAATCAAGCAGAGAAAGATTCCCTGGCGCTATCGACAACCAATCGGGAATGCTTCCCTCGATGCCGCAACCAGCGAGGGAGATCTCAACTAATGCAGGGAGCTTCGATAGCACTGTAGGCACACTCCCAAACTTGAAATTATTGAATGAAATATCCAGTTTTTGCAGATAAGAAATCTCTGATAAGCTCTCCGGAAGCATCCCCGAGAAATTGTTGTGACAGAGATCGAGAAAATAAAGGTAAGAAAGCTTTCCTAGAGACTCTGGAATCGGACCCGATAGCCTGTTATTGTCTAGGTAGAGCTCCGCGAGCTTCGGGAATTCAAACCACGAATCAGGAAAGGGACCACTGATCATGTTATGTCCAAGCGAAAGGCCCTGCAGATTGACCAGACGACCTATAGAAGATGGCAGAACTCCGCTTAATTCATTTTCCTGAAGACGAAGAAACATCAGTGACGTGATATTTCCCAAGGAGGGCGGGATGCTGCCGCTGAGATTGTTTATATGGAGGATCAGGCCAGTCAGATTCGATATCATACCGATAGAATCTGGTATAATCCCCGTGAGAGTATTGTCAGACAAATCCAACCACTGCAGAGAACGCAATTCTCCCAGAGACGGAGGAATGGAGCCGCTGAGAAGGTTGTCATGGAGATCGAGAGTGGTGAGCTTGCCGAGACCGGCTATGGAGGTGGGAACAGGACCCGTTAAATTGTTGGTGTAGAGATTCAAAACGTTCAGATTCGTGAGACCTCCAAAAGAAATCGGGATGCTTCCATTGAGCCAGTTCTCCGACAGATCCAACTCCTGAAGATTGTAGAGATTTCCTAGAGACGGAGGGATCAAACCACCGAGCTTGTTGGAGTTGAGACGGAGCACTTTCAGATTCGTGAGATTCCCAAGCGAAGATGGAATGGAGCCAGCGATTTCTTTTTGGTCCCAGAGCTCCAATATTTCCAGAAACTGGAGATCTCCCAAGGACTCCGAGATTGTGCCCTTCATCTGGGTATCCGATGCGGACTCATCACTGACTGCGAGCCCCGGCAGCAGAATCCCCACAACCCGTCCAGTTTGATTATTGCAGGATACTCCTTCCCACTGGCAGCAGTTGGGGTTGTTCCATGTTTGCAAACGACCGGAGGTGTCCTCGATAATCCCGGCCTTGAACTGCAACAGCGCCTCCAAGTCTCCTCCCCCACACTGCGGCGCCTCGGCAACAGTAGCCCCGGCAACAGTGGACGAGCAACAGAGAGTGGCGAATATAATGGCAGTGGTGATAATGAACAAATGGCGCTGGAGCTGCACCGAGGTCGACATTTTCGGTCACAGCCCAACACAGAAAGCAAGTAAAGGCGAAGATATGATATTTGTAGGGTAGGGCAAATCTACTCCTTATATAGTGTGTAGAAGGCGCTTTAAAAGCGGAGAAAAATAAAGCTGCCAACGGGTTTCCTCAACAAAAGGTGGCGAGGGAAACAGGTGCCTCCCGATTCAGTTGAGCATTCGCTCTTCGTCCGGTTCCCATGCAATGTGTTGTGATTATGTCAACTGAATTGCAGTGAAATCAGTTACTTAATTGATCCATAATAAGTATTTTGTAGTTAATTGACTCATAATATTTTGTAATAAAGCATTTAATATGTATATATATTGAAATATATACTTATTATGTAGTAAAGCATTTAATATGGGTTGGAATATATATTATTTAATAGTAAACCATTTAATGCATATGTCGGAATATATATTATTTGATATATTGGAATATATTATTTGATATATTGAGATCTCGAATATATATTATTTGATATATTGGAATATATTATTTGATATATTGAGATTTATTGTTTTATAAATAAGAAAGTTTTATACATTAATTAGATATTTGACTTGATTCTAAATTTAAAATTAGATTATTATTATGGTAAAGCATTTAATATATATAATTATTATTATTTGTAGTAAAGCATCATATATATATATACTAAAGTATTTAATATATGTTGGATTATATATTATTTTATAGTAAAGTATTTAATATATATGTTAAAAAATATATTATATGATATATTGGAATATATTATTTGATATATTGAGATTTTTTTATCTCAAAGAGAGTTTTATACATTAATTTGGTGTTTGGTTTGATGTAACTAGCACATATGCTACGAATAGGTATAGGTTAATTCTACTCACTCTTAGTCTTCCATAAAAAATTAAGTGGTATTTTATATAGTGTGTGATAAATGTGGCCACACATCTCACATATTGGTAAAGAAACACAATAAAAAACTTAAAATAGATTGAGTAAAAAACTTTATAGGTTGTCACTCACAGTAAAAAAGTGGAGCTGTTATTAAACTTGGCATTAATTATTTGATGGGCTATTATTATGTTAATGATCTTAATCACCAGTTTTAATGGTCAACATACATGCTTTGTTATGCAAGGAAGTTAATGATTTAAATTACAACCCTTCATTTATTGTGACGACCAAGAATATTCTGAAGATATGAAATAGTGTCCATTAAAATCTCATATTTAATTAAAAGACAATTAAATCTGGTCATTTTCAATAGATGTATGCCTATCAACTTAATTATTATTATTATAAAATAATTTTAAATACAACTATATATTTTAATATGTATAATATTATATATTTTGTTAAAAGAAATAAAGTAAATATGACAAAACTTTAAATCAAACAATTTATAAAAAAAAAAATCAGAACGTAGGATTTATAAATTTTGGTTTTTTTGGGTGGAGTGTAAGAGTGGAGCGAACGACCCGAAATTTTCAGTCATACGAAGCAGGGAATGATTGGTGTGATTAGTTAATAGGTTTTGTTTTTCTATGGGGAGTGTAGGAGTGAAGCGAACGAGACGAAATTTCCGATCGAAGGATGTAGAGGTAATAATAGCAAATAATTAGAAATATTGTTTTGTGAATTTAATATATGTGTTTTGAATTAATGGAATATGTATTTTTTTTATTTTTTCTTAATGAAACGTGATATAAATAAGTATGGTGATGATGTTCAAAGCTTTATATGAGTGAGTTTAATCGTTAAAAATGTGTGTTTTTTCTTAGTAGTTTATATCTTCAAATATAAGGGGATAAGGTATGTATACTTCTTTAAACTTTTTTTTTTAGATTTAGAAGAATGGATAATTAGTCGAGATGAGGTCCAAGTTCAAATTTGGTTGGTTGTGAGTGTAACCCTTAGGCGAGCCTGCAAGCCCCGGCCTAGCAAGAAACTTATGACTTGACAAGGGTTGAGATGTCCCAAGGCACACAAGAGTGGATATCTCCAAAGGGGGATAGGATATGTACACCTCCTTAGACTTTAATTTTTTAGATTTAGAGGAATCCATAATTGGTTGGGATTACCTGAGCAAGGTCAACTGCCACTATGACCCCTAGACTAGTGCCAACAACCAACAAGCTAAACCACTACTAGAGGGATCCCTTGTCCCACAAATAAAGGGATCTCATACACCAATTTGATGTTTGTCTTAGCTATAACCTTAAAATTGAATTATTATTTATTTTATTATTAAGTAAATATTTTTACCCATCCAATCAAACAATATTAATTCTATTTAATAGAGTTTTTAACATAAAATAAGCTAATTGTGTAACAAACATAGTTATCTTTATGTTTATTTATTTATTTATTTAATTGGTGGAATATAATTTATAATTATAAGTTTGGATTTTTAAAATTATAATATATTAAGTTGTTTGAATAAAAATGAGATATCTTAATTTGTAAAATTGTAAATTTTGTTTTTAAAAACTCATTTTTTTCTTTATATAAAATGTCAATACAAATAATATTGATTGATGGATCAATTAAATATAGTAACTAAAACAAGTAAAATGATAATAATAAAATGTTTGGTGATATTCTTCTTTTGAAACGTCTTTTTTTTTTTAAGAGTAGTGTTTTCTATGGAAGAGAGATATGTAACTTGGAAATAAACAAATTAATAAACATAGTTATTTTTAGGGTTTGTTTTTTAAAAAATTGGTGGGATGTAATTCTTAACTAACAATTGCTCCTCAAGGTGAAAAAGGTACTCCACTATAAACTAAAGAAATTAAAATGTTCTATTTTAAAATTATATTAAGGAATGAAATGGTGTGAAAATGCATCATGTGATTTGTTGCATGCAATCATATATAATTTGTATAGAAGTGAAAATGTCTTCACTGAATATGGAATATGTTCGAGCTTTCTTCAAATGGAATTCAAATTAAACAAATCTCCATTAACATCATTTGAGACTCTCCTAGTGTAGGATTGACCTCTACCAATTCCATAGATTCCTTAGCATAGATATCCAAGCTTGGTTAAAGAAATGGGGACATTACCTATAGACCAATCATTCACAAGATGATTCAAAGTTAATTCTGCCAACGCATGCCCAATCACGAAGATCACCTCATCGATTCACTTGATTCCTGAATTGACATTGACTGGTTTTAAAGCCTAGTTATCACTCATGTAAGAAGGAAATGTGAAGGGATATGAGAAAATATGAGGGACTTGTTGATTATAATTCACAACCCAAGCAGAGCGTAATGTATACCCCACAATAAAAGGGAATGTCAATTAATGAAATCCATATAAAACTTTGAGAAAATATTGGACCATGACATCCTTTGGAGTTACAAGAATATAGAGAACATTTTTTGGCATCTATAGGAAGTGGAAGTTATAGGGTTGTGACAAAAATTTTAATCATCTCTTATACCATGAGGCAATTGAGAACTTTTCTGTAATGTCCCCCATCTCTACTAAGGTCCATTACTTGTGGAATACACATAAAAATAAAAAAATTATGTTAAATAAATTCTTGTAGCTTACTATGTACTTAATCATATCGATTGAACCATTATCTACAAGCATCTACAACGTGATGAAATAGCAAATGAATGCAGCTAATAACTCATTACAACAACATATAAATCAATCTCATTCATAGAGCTAATGCACACCAATTAAAATCATATTGTAACTCATAAGAAACATATAAACACTTATCTTTTAAATCAATTGTGCAACCAACTACTTGGGATGGACGTTCCACCCAACCATAGACTTGTTTCTCTAGATATCAACAACAATTCACCCTCGATTTGGGGCTAGGAATTAATGGGTGTCTCTCATTGTCCACTCATAACTCAAATAATCCTACAACCCACTGCCTTTCTCCTACAACTATCCCAATTTTCACCATGTCTCATCCTCTTGACTTTCCCAACCCAAGGAATGTACCCCTTCATTGCTCCTAGTCCATCGGGAATCCCATTCATTTATCAAGGGGTATTTGGCATAGGTGAATAGGAATATCACTATTGGGAGCTCAAGGGAATTCACTGCTAGGAAAACTACCAGTAAAACAATAACAACCACGTGTTGTTACAGTGCAACTCACACAGGAGTTCACTCTTCAGGCCTGACAACCTGGTTCTTTCACAAGCTTGAAAACTTGCTTCTTCAATATTCAACAGCTCCAAAATCACTCCATAATTCTCCCTCCATTGTTGTTCCATCTCCATAGCTCTTCTTTTCCTTGTTCTCTCCTTCTTGTTCATGGAAAAACATGACTTCTAAAACTGCTTGTTCTCCCCATACGAGTTTCTTCTCTTTTCCCCAAGAAAATTGACTCTTACACTCCCCATTGTTGTTTGTACTTATTATCCATGCTCCCAATAACTATGGGATGTGACTTCTCACAACCACACTCTTACATGTATTAAATGGTTGGGCTCTCATACACTCAACCAAAAAAAAAAGGTTTATACACAATGATAATAAAATTTTAGGAATGTGGGTTTGGATTAATACCCATGAATAATTTCCCCTTTGGATCCCTCTCTTATTCATTCTTAGGCATTTCCCTCTCTTGTGGAAAACTCAACCTCCATCTCTGTCCATGTCCCCCAACAAATGGCATCACATTTTATTTATTAAATTTTAGAAATACAATTTGCATATTACATTGCATGGTTGTAGCCACTTTTCATATCTACATTGAGAATTAATTAAACTGGGGATTACAGTGGGGATGTTACATTCCCCCTCCCCTACAATTCTACACCATCCTCGTTTCACAACGCAATTCCAATATACATGTACAAATTTTACATCAAAATATTCAAAAAATAAATTAATTAAAAAACAATTGCAACCTGCTTACAGTCCAACAACAATTCCAACCATAATCTCTTGTTTCTCTCAGCCCACTAACCCAAGGAATGTGCCCCCTTCACTTCTCTCGGTCCATCGGGCTACACCATTATTTTATCAGGACTGCCGACGCAGGTGACCAGAAAGTTTGATATGTGGTTCCAGAACTCTAGTTTCCCAAAAATAGTGTCTTGCAGTTTTAGCTTCTATTTTCTTCAAAATTGACAAAAATGTGTAGGTTTTCCTCTCGCATAGTTTCTTCATGCTCCCATGTTGCGTCTTTAGGACCATAGCAGATCCATTGGACCTTTACTAGGCCAATAGCTTTGTTCCTAATCACGTTGACTTTATGTTCCAAGATGCATATTGGTTCCATTCGGAAATCCCCTTCATGCTCTACATGGATCACAGTCCAATCAATTATGTGGTTAGAGTCAGGAACATATTTGTTTAATAAAGACATATGAAATATATTATGCACTCTCATGGATGTAGAAACTGCTAGCATGTATGCAACTGACCCTATATTCTCTATGATTTCAAAAGGACCACAATATCTTGCTACCAACTTTGGGAAACAACCCAATATTAGTGAACTTCTCTTCTCTTTCACTTTCAAAAATGCATGTTCGCTCACTTTAAAATATCTGAAAACTCTGTTCTTGTCTCCATAAATATTTTTCTTGTATTGGGAAACATTTAAAGTTTGCTTGATCTTTGTCATTTTTTCTTCCATTTCCTTTTACAAATCTGTCCCAATAAAAACTTTGTCTACTCGGCTATCCCAAATCAATGGTGTATTACACTTCCTCCCATACAAAGCTTCGAACATGCTCATTTTCAATTATGCCCAGTACCCATTATTGTACACAAATTCAACTAAATGAATACAATCCTCCCACTTTGATGACTAGTCCATCACATACATTCTGAGCATGTCTTCAATTATTTTGTTCGTCCTCTTTGTTTTCCCATCAAACTCTAGGTGATATGCTCTACTGAGATTTAAATTTGTCCCAAAACCTTTGAACAAAACCTTCCAAAAATTGGATGTGAATTTGGAATCTATGTTTGAAATAATTGCCTTGGACACTCCATATAGACTAGAAACTTCTTGCATGTAGATATTTGCAATATTTTTTGCCTTGTCATAAATATTCACTAGGATAAAATGTGAAGCCTTAGTTTATTTATTGACCTCTACCATGATGGAATCATGCTACTTCACTATTATGGGTAGCCTAGTAATAAAATCGACCATAACTACTTCCCACTTCGATTATGGAATGAGATGGTTGTAATAGCCCAAGTGGATGTCTATGTTCAGTCTTCGTATTTTGACACTCTAGACACTTGGTGATATAATTAGTTACTTATTTCTTCATTCCCAACGAAAAGAATTGGCTTCTTACAGGTGTAATTGATTTATGATACCCTGGTCAGTTCCCAACAAATGACACATTGTGCATTTTTCTCAACACTATATTTTCCAATTCTCTTGAATTTGGCACATATACCTTTCCTCTATACATGAGGATTCTATCGTCTTTCAACTCATAATATTTAAATTTATGCCGAAAATTATATGGTTGTAATGCTTCTTTTATTTTCAAATAGTGTTGATATGAATTTGTAGCCTCTAAATATTTTTCTTTTAAATCAGATCTATATGTGATTATTGTTTTAGCATGCATTTCATGTGCTCTCTTGTTGAGTGCATCAACCACTTGATTATCCTTTCCTTTGATGTGATTAATTTCAAAGTCATATTCACTAAGGAATTCCAACCATCCAATTTGGCTGGCATTTAATGTGGGTTGTCAAAACAAATGTTTCAGCACATAGTGGTTTTTCCTTAGCTCAAATTTCCTCCCCATGAGGTAATGTCTCCACATTTTTAGTACATGAATAATGACTGCTAATTCTAGATCATGGGTAGCATAATTCCTCTCATTCTCTTTTAATTTTCGAGACTCATAACATACCACATGATCCTTTTGTGTGAGGACTCCATCGATCCCTTCATTGCACACATTAGCATACACAACAAAATATTCATCTGGATATGCAATCCTCAATATTGGTGCACTCGTCAAAATGTATTTCAACCACTGAAAACTTTCTTCACATTTGAGATTCCATTCAAATTCCACTCCCTTCTTTTTCAAGGAAGTAATGGGGCTTGCAATCCTTGAAAATCCTTTAATAAATCTTCGGTAATATCCTGCAAGAGCCATGAATTATCTTACCTCTGTAACATTTCTAGGCACGGTCCATCCTCTAATGGCCTTTGTCTTCTCAAGATCAAATGCTATCCCATTTGGTGAATAATATGACCCAAGTAGTGAATTTTATTTTGATAGAAGATGCACTTACTTAACTTGAGAAACATTTTGTTCTCACTTAAAACTTTTATCACCATTCTTAAATGTTTCTTATGTTCATCTTTTGTTTTTGAGTAGATGAGTATATCATCTAGGAACACAATCACAAACTTGTCTAGGTATTCTCTGAACACTCCATTCATCAATCACATTAAAACAGTTGGGGCATTTGATAGCATAAATGGTAGAACCATGAATTCATAATTCTCATATCTTGTCCTAAATGTTGTCTTGTTGATATCTTCTTCCTTTATTCTCACTTGATGATAGCCTGATCTCAAGTAAATCTTGGAAAATATTATTGCACCTTTAAACTGTTTGAATAGATAAGCAATCATTAGCAAAGGATATTTGTTCTTTATGGTGACCTTATTCATTTTTCTAAAATAAATGCACAGCCTTAAGATTCCATATTTCTTCTTCACAAAAATCATTGGGGCTCCCCAAGATGATGCACCTGGGTGTATATACTCCTTATTTAATATTTCTTCAAGTTGCATATGTAACTCCTTCAACTATAGTGTGCCCATTCCATAAGGTGTCTTGGACACTAGGGCATCTCTTGGCACCAAATCAATAGAGAAATCAATGTCTCTCTTTGGTGGCAATCCTAGAATCTCCCCAAAAAACATCTCCAAAATCCTTCAAGAGTGGATGGCTTCCTCCTCCATATGGACTGCAAAAATTTGAAATCCCTTCCTAAAACTCTTCTTCAACTACATGGCTGAAATTTCTCTAACAACTACAAATCTTGGAATGCCTCAAACCTTTCCTTGATGTCCTTCCTCATCAAGTAAAATGATTGTCTTGTTGTAACAGTCTAGGACAACATGGTGTTTTTCCAACCAATCCACGTCAATTAGAAAATCATACGAACCCAATGGTATGATATTCACATCCATCTTTGTGTTGAGTCCATTCATGTTAATTAGACAATGTTTTACCAACTCACTTATTTTCCTCTTATCCCTTGTGGCTAACTGAACTAACCAAGACTTCTTATGCTTACTCATTTGCAAGTGAAATATTTAAACAATGTTACATTTTATGTAACTATGGCTAGCTCCAAAATCAATTAAAATTGTTATGGGATGGTTATAAACCTTACCTTCCACTTAAAGATGGGGGATTGATATTCTTCTTGCTTGTTTTCCAAGGATGCATAAATCCTTGGCATGTTCCCCCCCATGTCCTCCACTTTTTCAACCTCTTCAATATTGTCGACAATCCTCATCCTTTCATCTTTGTGAGGCAAGTGTTGGGTATGTGTTATATTATTTGCATGAGTAGTAGTGTCTATGTTGCATCGGGTGTGTGGGGGGGTTTGAGGGGGGTGAAGGGGCAGCGCCCCTGAGAAAAAAAAATTGCCTCAGGAAACATGTCACATATTTAGGTGGTTTTTTGGCACATGGTTTATTTTCCGATGGTTTTCTATTTCCGGTTAAGGAATTAGGGTTGTTGACTAATCCAGGTCATTGGGTTAAGGTTTTGGATGCCGTTGGCTCCTATATGTATATTGTATTGTAAACAATGTAATACTATGAATGAATATAGAATATGTTGGTTTTCCCAGTTTGGGTTTACAGGGGAAAAATCTTTGTGCAATGTTTGTATTTGCAATTGTATATTTTCTATTCTTTTACTGAAAACCTATTTGCAGTAAATATTGTACAAGGTTAAAATCTAGATTTGGTATCAGAGATTTGTTGGCTTCAGGAGGATGCCTTTGTAGTCAAGGTTTTGGCTCAGGACTGTGATAAGCCTTGTTACATTGGGAGATCTGTGGTATTGATTTTTCATGTGAAAAGAAATGGCGAGCAATTTGAAAATGGAGATCGAGAAGTTTAATGGGAAAAGTTTTGAGTTGTGGAAGCCCAAGATGGAAGATCTGTTGGTGGATAGAGATTAGTGGATCGTAGTATAAACATGTACTACACATACATAAACTTCAGCAGATGACTGGAAAAAGTTGGATCGGAAGGCAAAGAGCACAATCTAATTGTGTCTCTCAGATTCAGTATTACTGAATGTGTTAGAGGAAGCTACAACCAAGGATTTATGGGATAATTTAGGGAAGTTGTATCAGTCTAAGTCCCTAGTAAATAAAATATTCTTTAGAAAGAAGTTGTATAACCTAAGGATGAGAGATGGAGACTCAGTGGCAAAGCATTTGAACGCCTTCAATACTGTGGTAAGTCAGTTAGTATCTATTGATATTAAAATTTCAGATGAAGATAAATGTATCAGTTTATTGTGTTCTTTACCATACTCATGGGATAGTCTGGTTGTGTCCATAGGTAGTAATACAAATTCCTTGAAGTTTGTTGAAGTGGTCTCATCCTTGTTGTCGGACGAGATGAGACAGAAGAATATGGAAGGATAGAGCATAAACACATTATTTGCAAGAGGACATTCCCGGGAAAGAAATAGATCTAATTTCTCAAGTGGGAGATATAAGTCTAAGGGTAGATATAAATCTCCTGGAAAGTTTGTAAAGGTATGTTGGAGATGTGGAAAATAAGGGCACTACAAGAAGCAGTGTAGATCCAAAGTTGAGAAAAAGAAGGGATTTGAAGAATCTCCTTCTACAAAAGAAAATGCCTTGAAGGAAGAAGGAGGGGATGTGTACTTGGCTTCTTCAAAAACACATGCATGTCATGAGGCATGGTTGGTTGAATCTGGTGCATCCTTTTACATGACTCCCCACAGGGAGTGGTTTTGCAAATTGGAAAGGTATGATGGAGGTGATGTTTTCTTAGGTGATGATTCAATAACTAGAATCATAGGAAGAGGAAAAGTCAAGTTGAGGATCATAGATGGAAGGATTAGACCACTTCCTGGTGCTATGCACACCCCAGGTTTGGACAAAAATTTGATTTTTGTAAGAAAAATGGACGATGCAGGTGTAAAAACAATATTTGAAAAGGAAACATGTAGGATGGTTCGAGGAGCAATGGTTTTGTTGAAGGGAGTTAAGTTTGGAACTTTGTATAAGCTTCAAGGAATCATTATTAGTGATGGGTGTAATAGTTCCATTATTCCTGATATTGGATTTGAAGAAGAAAGAACTCCTATAGGCTCTGGAGAAAAGGTTATGCTATGACATCAAAGATTGGGGCATATCGGAGAGAAGGGTCTTCGACTACTACACGTTAAAGGTATGGTTGAAGGTATGTCTAACTGCTCTCTAGATTTTGGTTTCTATGAACATTGTTTATATGGGAAGCAGAATTGGGTAAGATTCCCCCTTGGTGCAACGAGGGCAGAAGGAATTTTACAACTAGTTCACAGTGATGTTTTTGGACCTGTGTCGGTCCCATCATTGGGAAAATCTGTGTATTATGTCTCATTTATAGATGAATTCTTGAGGAATACTTGGATATATTTCCTCAAGAAGAAATTTGAAGTCTTTGACAAGTTTAAAGAGTTTAAGGCTCTTGTTGAGAATCAAACAAAGAAAAGAATTAAGGTGTTGAGGATAGATAATGGCAGAGAGTTCTGCAGGAATGAATTTGAAGAATTTTTTAAGAAGTGTAGTATAGCAAGACAGAAGACTACTCCATATACACCTCAGTCGAATGGAGTTGTAGAAAGGATGAACATGACATTGATGGAAAAATCAAGGTGCATGCTCAGTGGTGTCGGGTTAGGGAAAGAATTATGGGCAGAGACAGTGGGTATTGCATGTTAGCTGGTCAACAGATCACCCTCATCAACATTGGATGACAAGACTCCACAGGAGGTATGGACTAGTAAGGAACCTTCTCTCACACATCTCAAGGTATTTGGTTGTGATGCATATGTTCATGTGCCAAAGGAAAATAGGAGTAAGCTAAATAAGAAGGATGTAAAGTGTATCTTTATTGGATATAAATATGGTCTCAAAGGTTATAAGATTTGGAACCCAGAAACTAAGAAGGTAGTATATAGCCGAGATGTGGTATTTATATAAATGAAGGATGTTGTTAAATAGGAAGTCCTACCAAGTAAGGAAGAACCAGAGAAAATAGAGTTTGATTTAAAGGATGATGAATCAGACTCTACAGAAGAACATGAATCAAAAGAATAAGATCCTCATACTCCAGTATTGTGGAGATCAGTTTGAGAAAGAAGGCTACTGGAAAGGTATACTCCATCTTATTTTCGTTCAAATTTTTCTTTGTATATTACTAATGATGATCCTAGAACTATCAGGGAGGCATTGGAATCAGAGGATGGAAATCTCTGGAAAAGGGCCATGGACGAAGAAATGGCGTCTTTGGATAAGAATGAGGCTTGGGATCTAGTGGAGTTGTTGGATGGAAGAAATCCCATTGGAAACAAATGTATTTAAAAATAATTTGAATGCAGAAGGAAAAGTGGAGAAATAAAAAGATCGGTTAGTAGCAAAGGGTTATTCCCAGGTTGAGGGAATTGATTTTGGTGAGATTTTCTCTCCTGTTTCCAAGTTAACCTCTATAAGATTTTTGTTATCTATTGCTGCTTCATTTGATTTTGAAGTAGAACAAATGGATGTGAAGACATCATTCCTACATGGTGTTGGCCCTCGACCAAGTTTTGAGGAAACATTGGTCGGTTTTGACCTCTTTTTGGACATCGACAGGCTGGTCGAAGATGGAGCGCCCAGGGAGATATGAGATTACGTGATCTCACTTGTTTTGTGGACACAGAAAGGGGTTCATTAGGGTTTATGTAATGGGTTATGGGATGTCAACCCATGGGTTTACCCATGATTATGCCTTTTTGTAAAAGTATAAATATATAAGGATGTAATGTAGAAGTGTTCTTAGTGCAAGCAAAGTAATATCTAGCTAAGTGCGAGAGGAAAGTAGTTTTGAGTTTCCTTGTGAAAAAAACCATGTATGTAAGGCTCTATGCTTAGTAGAGGATTTGGCTCTGTGCCTTAACCTGATTTTGGGAAGGTGGATCTGGTGCGCAGTGAGCAGATCACATGTCTAGTGCAAAGCTTGACTTTGTGGAAAAGTGCACAGAAGCAGAGGAATGTAAGAAATTGAAGAAGAATAAAAGAAGAAGAAGCAGTTGGTGGACGTAGCCCCACACTGGGGTGAACCACGTATATCATGTGTTGATGGTTTGCTTGTGTTGTGATATTTATGTTGTATATATTCTTAGTGCATTGATTATTATGAATGATAGATAGATCTACGAATGCTTAGTGCTTTGTTTATGTTGAATGTGTTAGATCTAACTTTTGATCCTAAGTGCAATGTATATTTTGTCATTGTTACTGCGTCGATCTGCTCTTAGGGTTTGATCTGTGATGTGAATAAAGATAATAATGTGTGTTGTCCCTAAGTACTCTGCGAAGTGTTATAATCACAGATCTATGTCCCATCTTGGTTACATACACTTGAATCCTGTAACCCCCCCTGCCTCTACCTCAGGTGAGAATTCATCTTCTTCATAGGTGTTGCCGAAAGGGATGATAGTTAGGGTTTTGTTGGTTATTTGTTGAAGCATTGAACCCTGGGTCTTCCCCTGTGCCAAGAAATGGTTCCATTGTCGGGACCTGAAACTATGATTGTTGGGAATTGAAAGAAAAGAATAGCTATGTGTGTAGATCTATTGATGTAGTGCGCAATACTCTACTTGACATGTGAAATTTTGTGCTAAGAAAGAGACTTAATCTGAAGAAAAAGAGGTAAGATCTTGAAATAGGTAAAGCTTTGTTCTTAGATAGAATAAGATAAGTGATTTTTTTTTTTTCAGAAGCATGAATCTAGGTATGTTTGATAGATTTTTTCCTAGCCTGAAAGCTAGGGTACAGTTGATCTGAATAAATTTGATAGAAATAGAGAAAGATATGTTATTCCTATGCATAGAAAGAATTTTTGGACTAATGAATGGATGCAGGAACCTAGAAAGATTTTTTGCAGATTACAGGCTCAACGTTGTGATCCTAGTGCGCAATAAAGGAAAGATAGGGGACCATTTAAAAGAAAGAGAGGATTGACATTATGTTATAACTGCAGAAGACTGAGACATCTTGTGAAAGAATGCCCTGGTATAGGTCCTATTTGTCTTGGTTGTAAAATTGTTGGTCATGAAGTTGAAGACTATCCAAGGATGATTGCTAAAGTTGAAAAAATGAATATGAGTCAAGAGAATAAGAGCATACTAGAGAATCATAAAGAGAAATAATCAGAGAAAACTCAGACTATGTTAGTACAGTTAAAAGAAGCAATGAATAATCACAAAGATATCAGTTTACCAGAGATCTTGAAAGAAAAACATTGCATAAGTACAATAATATGAAAATTTGACATAGATTGTGTCTTGGATGAGGAAACACAAGTGAATATTATGACATAAAGAACTTGGGAAATCTTGGGGAAGCCTATTGTGGTACCTTCATTGGGAAGAATAGGCTTGTTCAAAGGAAAGATGATAACCCTGTGTGGAAGAGTTACTAATGTACCTATTATCATCCATGGAACATCGACATAAAAAGAATTTGAAGTTATTAGGTTTGTTGAGAACAACACCCCTTTTCCTCTTTTGTTAGGAAAGACTTGGATCAAGGAGGATCAGATCAGAAGGAAAGTAGAGGAAGAAGATACAGAAAATAAAAATCAAGAACTAAGGGATCTCATAGCTAGAAAAATAGATCAAATGATAGAAGAACGAGAAGTTGAGTCGAAGCAATAGAAGACCAGAGAATTAGCTATTGAGGTTGAAATAACACAAGAAGGTTTGAAGGACCTATCCATAAAAGAAAGAAGTATATTCACCTAGGAAATAATAAGGCAAGGGATATTGACTTCAAACCCTTTGAGAGCACATCAGCAGCACAAAGCTACCACGCTAGGAGAAGATAAGAATAAGAATGGAAAGAAAAATCCAGAAACAATTAGAGAGACTCAGATCAAAGGAAAGAAGGCAAGGAAGCTCAGTAAGTAGAAGGCTAAGTTGGAAAAGATACAAAAAGTTACAGAGAACAAATGGAAGATTTCACAGATTGGAACTTCGTAGGAGGTAGGTTTGCAGGATTTCAACCTCGCCGAAATAGCAAAACCGTGCAGAATGGAACTTCGCCTCGACAAAGCTAGATGACCATTGGAGGCGCCCCGACTGTTAGAACGATGCTCCGAATGGATATAAAATGAATTTATGGGTGAACAGACTGCATTTGGGATGTTAAGACCATGCCACAACGGACTAATTCGTATTGATTGAGGCATTCATGTCCGTTGGAGGAATCTGTTATGACTCTTGCTTATTTAACCCATCGGACGCTACGTCGGGACCACTTTTTGCTACCCATGATTATCTGAGGTAGGAAACAAACTGATTGTGTGTGTCAAACTGTTCTTTCAGACCTCACCATTTGTTGTTTACCCCGCTATCTGTTCACCTACCCTGACTTATTTGTTGACAATGAGAATGTCGATCGAGCACACCGAGCCAAAGAAATCCATTGAAGAAGTTTTGAAGAAGTTTATGGTTGATAAAGATATGTCCGAGGGAGTACATGCATCGTCGACCAGGGGACTGCAGGCTTCCCCTTTGACTAGATGTCGCTTGAAACGTACTAACCCTGCTACTGAGAAGTGAAGTAAGTATCGCGGCGATCTAGCTAATGCGAAGCAGATCCCGTCTATCTTACCTGATTACATCCCGCCTTTAGTGGGCACGGTTAACCGCAACAACATTCCACGGGACTTCGAGTATACATTGATCACCGTGTACATCCAAAAGGGGATACGCATAGAAGGAATCTAGTTGGGACAGATCCCATCCTTGAAGAACAATGATTTCAATCTCGGTGATAGGAAGAGCTACGCAATGCTCGCATTGCATAGATACCCAATGAAGATGACTAGGAAGAAGCCTCACATAGTCTCCTAGCCGTGGATTAAGGAGATTGCGCAATCCATGATATTGAGTGTCATGAATATTCCTCACTTTGGTCAATATCAAGAGGTTAACGCTTGCATTAAAATCCTCTTGTTGTGTGTAACATCCTGATTCTAACCCTTATAAACTATAATTTATTATGTAAATATGACTCAGGCTAGTGAGACGGTAAAGTTGAAAAGGGGCCAGAGTGCCTAGGAAATGTAACACTTCCTATACATGAATAAAATACATCGTTGGCTACAAGACCAATAAGGACAAAAGATATAGGGGGCTATGATTCCACGAGAGAGGGGGCTTGAGGGGCTAAGTCTTGTTATTATTATTTTATTTACCCATAATTGATTTTATGGAGAAGAGGGGGTTACATGAGCTTCTTGGGAGGAAGGCCATGTGGCTCTTGTCTTCATGTAATTATTGTAACGACCCTTGATTATTAAGCATAATTAATTTAATAATAATCCTAAAAGATTAGCTAAACTGTAGTTATATCTTAAAA
The DNA here is from genome assembly GCA_009831015.1 of Picea engelmannii. Taxonomy (NCBI): domain Eukaryota; kingdom Viridiplantae; phylum Streptophyta; class Pinopsida; order Pinales; family Pinaceae; genus Picea; species Picea engelmannii. The sequence goes on along the minus strand of ML800345.1, from coordinate 22,718 downwards.
TAACATTTCTAATAGGATATTATTAAATAGTGTTCATGAGGGTTAATGATTGATTTAATTATTAATTAATTCATTAATTAATTAAGTATTAAATTAATGGTTAATAATAAAAATATAATACTAATTTAAGTTACGTTCCCGTAAATGGGATAAGGCATTTAATAATGGGATAAGGCATTTAATAATGGGATAAGGTCTTTAAGAAGGGGATAAGGTATTAGGTGGGGGAGTTAATGCAGGGAAGGCGGTGAAGGAGGAATAAGGGGGGAAATGGAGTTGAGAGGGGAGGGATTCTACGAGAGGGGAGAAAGGATTTTGGGAGAGCTTGAGCATTGATAGAGTGGAATTTACAGTGCATCGGGGGGTTGTTGGAGGTTTTGGGCTCGGAGGGCTAGGATATCCGTTGATATCCTAGGGCTAGGCGTTGCTAGTCGGCAGGGAGGTTGGTTTTGGATGGTGTACTAAGGAAGCAAGCGAAGGGAGCAAACTGCAGATAGCATCAGAGTTGAGGTATTTAAATTCAAATTTATGGATTGTTTACTTAGATTTATTACTTATTGCCAAATTTTACTTGCGTAAGTGTTGAGATAATTTTGAAAATTATGAAAATTTTACTTCTTTATAAAGCTTATAGAAATTACAGTAATTTGGTAGAAATTTAAACGTTAATTCAAATCCGGTCTTTACAATTATTTAAACATCCCTTGGGGGCTATTTTGGGGTTGTTCTTCCCTTGGTTTGTCCTCTTCTCACTGGTTCACTCATTCTTCTTCCTCTTCATTCACTACTGCTAGTTCGTGTGCTCTTGGGTTGAGAATGGAAACGAATCGTAGGAAGAGGAGAGCCATCATTGAATGGCTGTAATGATTTACTGATCATTCCTGGAGGGAATGGATGCCTGTGTGCATGAACTTGATGGCAATTTGGATGGAACTATCCACAACTGAGAGTCCTTGGAATTTCCAGTAGGGAGATTTCCTAACTAGTAGCACTGGAGCCCTAGAGAGAAATGGAACAACCTCAGGGACTGCATGGTAGAGAAAGGTGTTCATTTCTTGGGGTTGTGCAGGATGAAGGGGAAAGAGAGTTGGAAATTAGGATTGTTGTGAGGTTGGGAAACCTGAGAGCTACTTAGCCACTTATTGTGTACTTAGACTTAGCCTAGGACCCGTCCTTGTGGATTGATAGCCTTGGCTTGGGGGTGACCTATTGTTGAGAGTAAATGAACAACAACATCTATGGTTGGGAGGAACGTCCTTGGTCTGCAACCAATTGGTGAACGTTTACTTGCAAAGATAAGTGCTCTCTGTGTTTTCTGTTTAATGTATTTTGCTGTGTATTTAATTATCTCTGAGATATGTATTCTAATGTGCATGTCTGTTGGTTATTTTTTGTGCATGACACGTTGTTTATATATTTTATGTTGTGACATGGATCTTGTCTTATGCATGTGGTGTTAATACTTCTAACATTGTTCAGAAGTCCTTTGTTTTCGAATTAGAGATCAGAGCACTGAGTCTTGGGACTGCAAAATGCCTAGCCTGTGGGTGGTTGGGTGTGTTGCAACCTGTTTAAGTGGAATAGCCCGACCTCTGGGTGGTCGGGTATGTTACAAATTGGTATCAGAGATTTTGGTTGAAATATTGGGTCAGTATGGGCTGGGTCTATTGGTTAGAGTCTCATGGTTGAGATCAAATTCTGACCGTGAAGTTGAAAATCTCAGGAGGAATGGCGTTGTAGAATCTACGCAGGAGTTAGATCGTCAGAGATCAGTTGTAAGGGGTTTGAAGGATCATGACCGTCCCCCTTCGAATTCAAGAGCGATCGCCACTATAGGATCAGGAGAGATCCAGGATCATTGGATCAGAGGACAAGTGAAAAGGGGTCATTCGATGTAAAGGAATCAAGGGTTAAGGTCATAACCATCGGATCCCATGGGAGAGAGAGATCAATGGACAGGAGGCATTGCGGGGAACCAAGTTGCATGGGAGATAATTTCCCAAGGTGGTCCCACAATCCAAACCACGATTTCACCAAGGGGTTACGTGTTAGCATCAGGAGAATCATAGGGAAAAAAACAAGTTACTCCAAACTGTCGATGCGTGCCCCCGCAAATTGAAGGGCATGCAATGATGTGACATGTTAGTAATAGAGCGACAAACCTACGAAGAGAAAAAGTAGTCAGGGATCGTCGATATGTAGGTGGATACGCGTCTACCGATCGCGTGCTCTAGGTGAAAGCATTCCGGGGAAAGACAAGCAAGGAGAAGTTGAGAATTGAGATTTCAAGACCCCGGAGATCCGAAGTGAATTGCAGTCGTCTGATCCAGGAGGACACATAGCATAAATCCACGCACTTCGGGGAAAAGAGAAGGTTGAGAGTTGAGTTCTCCGAAGTACGAAGACTCGAATAGATCATAGCTGTCGATCCATGGGAAACATGCATCAGTAGATCATGAGCTTCAGATAAAAACATTTCCAAAAAAAGTTGAAGTTTGAATTTTCCAAAGTCCAAAGGTCCGAAGGAATTGCAGTTGTTGATTCTTTCAATGGTAACTTCCGAAGTCCCGAGGTTTGGGGTTAATATGGGTCGTCTGATAAGGGAGACACATGGCGACAGTTTGGTCAGTTTGGGAAATCAAAGTTCGGAAGAATTGGAAGTGTGCTAGAGTGGAATCCCCTGAAGTCCTGAAGCTTGAAGAGTCGAAGTGGTGGGGCATGATGACATCACCAGGAGGTGATGTGGACCTCGGAATTTCTGAAGTGACGTGGCTTGCAGACATTACTGGGGATGACGTGGACACATGGGATGTGCGCCACATGTCAGTAAGTTTTGAGCATGTGAATGATTGAAATTTCAGATAGGATGTGACACGTGTCACCTGCCTGATTGGACCACGTGTCCACTTATAGTATTTCTCTATGTGGCGATGGATCATGGCCTCAGGAGAAATTACTTTGAGATTTTCCAATTGAGAGTTGAAACTCCTGAATTCAGGAGAGCCGGAGACCCGAAGTAAACGTCGACTGTCGGATCATCCGAAGTAGACCTGAACTGTCAAATCAGGAGAACATATGGCGTGAAGCTATGGATTTTGGGTAAGGACCCGAACTAAACGTCAACTGTCGAATCGTCTGAAGTAGACCTGAACCGTCATATTAGGAGAAAAGATGGAGTGAAGCTATGGATTTTGGTTAAGGACCCAAAGTAAACATTGATCGTCAAATTGTCCGATGTAATTCCACACCGTCAGATTCAAAAGGATGTGTGGAAGAATCATGTGTATCTCGAGGGAAGTAAAGTTTGAGATTTGAGAATTCTGAAGTCCGGAATTCTGAAATGACCACAACCGTTGATCTGGGAGAGGTAAATCTGAACTGTTGGTTCCCAAGAGGTAGATCTCGGTCGTCCATTTAGAAGCACCATCAAGATCGTGAGTTCAACGGTGACCTCACATTGCGGGGACGGGAGGTGCTCGGGCTTTACGAAGTCGAGGGTGGGCCACAATCAAGAGCACGGTTTTGGCAAAAGGACATGTGGTGGCTCGAGGTGAATTGTGGGGTGAAAATTAGTTTGGTTCCAAACCACCTTTGAGCGTGGCCGTAATCGTGCGTCTGTGTGAGGTTACCGCCTAAGGTCACATCTAAGGAGGGGCCAAGAGAAAAAGGATCTAGCGCCAACTTTGAGATTTTTCGCAAGGGTGAAGGATAAGGTCACGGGAGCCATCGAAACTACGCCAGAAATCCGGAAGGGCCTGTGTTTAGATACAGAATGAAACCATCAAGGTTTCGGAGAGCCAATTCATCTCGAGATTGAAGACCCTTGACCGGGAGGTCGCGCAGCCTTAGGAGAAGGGGGTCTGCATTAAGAAACAAAGGGAAAAGAAGAGGCAACACTCAAATAAATAAGCATGTGGTTTTGCACATATGGTCATATGTAAATGGTTTGAAGGAAGTGCCTCATAAATATTTAATTCAACAGAGAGTTAACACTAGAATAATACAGGGAATTGATAAAGGGTCAAAATATGATCTGTTTGTGAACTGAGAACAAAACAAAAGCATGAGTATGATATAATGATTCGATCCATGCCTATGATAAACTCATGAAGACAAAACAACTGACACACATTCATGATTAAAAAAGAGTTAATTCATATAAAAAGGAAAAATGATATCAATTAAAGAATAATATTATCACTTAAATGAAAAGGTACCTGTAAATTTAATTGACAATTTTTGTATGATATGTATAGCTCTAACAAGATGGTTGTTTGAAGGTTTATCAGGATTAGAGGTATAACCATATCAATTCAAGAATAGGATCATATGTTAGGGTCATGGAGGCATGACTTTTCTTACAAAAGTTGGATGAGGTACTACAAAAGAAAGAATCCTCACATGGGACATGAAGCTAGCAGGTGAATAATGTCATTAATTGGCATAGAAAGGATAAGTAGGGCTCCATAGCCTTGAAGGTAGAGATGCGTAGACAGTTGCAAGCTTGATGTGGAAGGAAACAAAGAGCTTAAGAGGTGGTGTGTGAATAATCTCTATGTGTCAAGCATAGGAGTTCCAGGGAAGGATTTGTTAGATATGACTTATCTACTGTCTAAAATCTTAAATCAGAGTTCATAGTGGAAGCAAGATGCCAATGCAGAGGAATTGGAATGCTCTCTCACTTCAAAAGTGGCACTGAATGAAAATGGATTTCCATTGGGGAATGGTACTAAGTGGGAAAGAATGGCCAAGTGGAACGTGGCTGGAAACATGTTCAGACCCAGGGAACCATAGTGTAGATGAGAAGAATGGGAGCATGCAAGGCATCAAGGATCTAAAGCAATTCAAGGAAAACCACCTACAACATAAATAGATAAATACATAAGTGAATTGAAACAAAAATGCACTAGAGTGCATGAAGCATACAATGAAGTTAAATTGCATATGCATTAGTAGGCATGCTGACAGTAAATGCTTGGTACATATAGATGTGTAATTTTTCATATGTACATGCTTGGATATGCATATAATATGTTGGTGAACTTAGAATAGTATGTTATTATGAAATAATGTTTGAGTATGACTAAGGATGGATTATGTATTCAGGAAAAATGATACAGCAGGGTTAAATATGTGGATGTTGTTGTTGATTATAATTTCCATCGAGGTGAATACCCATGAGGATGGCAGGAATGGTGATAAAAATGATGAAGGGGGAAGTCTGTAAGCTTCTACAAATATCATTTGGTCAGACAACAACAAGTAGGTTGGTAACAACTAGACATGTATGCATTTAGTTTCCGTTGATGCATACATGTTGAAGGGGATCGAGGTAACGATTCCCTCAGTTAATTTTCAGTATTTAAATTGATATGTAATGGCCGAAGTCTCAGAGTGTGTAAGTGTTGTTGATTCTATAATGCACTTAGATAAAATGTTAGTTGCATATTATGTTATGATTGGTTATGGGATCATAACCAGGTAATTCAGAAGACATACTCCTTATATAACAATGAATATCCATAGAGCTAGTCATGTGTGAGACCATAATATGGTTGGATATGGAAGGGCTATAGCGTTATGTGATTGCTCGATAGTATCTATTGTATATCTGATGTTTGGATTGCAACCTCTTTTACAACATTGAAGAGAACTTAAGGATTATATTCTTGGTGTTGTTTTTGGGTGGAAAAGGAAGGTAACCAAATAGTTACACAAGCAGTAGGAAGTGTGTGGATGATGTGTTGAATCGTTGGCTTGACCTTCCAACTCATCATGGTGGAATACATGACATAGTTATGTGGTATTATGTAGTCAATGCATGGATGCATTGTGTATATGTGACCATGGGTATTGGCACATTGATTGTTATCTTATTAACGGTTGCATTATGAAAAGTCTGCATGATTGATAATACATGTGTATGTAATGATGAGTTCATTCCAATTAATAGTTGGATTAATAGAAGTAATTGAATTATAGTTGTAAACAATTATGAGAGCACTTTGTGATTTTGTTTTGAATCATTGCCATGAAAATATATATCTTGTACATGAGATATTGACAATTTGTTTGGTTGAGGAATGTTGAAATTGCAGGAGGAAAGGGGTCTAGGATATGGTAGTGTTTCAAGCCCATAAAGAAGACCAATGCCTATTGCTGCAAGAGTCAAATTGTTATGAGAAGAAGCTCATGTCTAGAAGTTTTATTTTTCCTATATAAAACAATTTCTGGAATTATGAATTGATAATTACTGATGAATTGTTTTGGCCGAATGTAAATTGAATAAATTGCAGGTAGAATGGTCTTGGATATGGCAGGGATGTAAAACCATAAGGAAGACTAATATCTACAACTGCAGAGCCAACCATTATGAGAAGGAAGATCATGCTTGGAAAATTTTATTTTCCTGTATAAAATAGATATGACATTTATGTTTGAAATGGTTATAATGATATCTCATGATGACTGTATGTGTATAATACATATGAGATGTTGGATATGCAAGATAGAAATCATGGAAAAGGTTATTGTTGTGACATGAGAACCTTGTGTCCCTAGAAAAATTATTGTGCAAGAGAACATTGGTCAGGCAAGATGGATCGCCTCAGGGACTGCATAGCAGAAAAGGGGATGCCTAAGCTTGGGCCTGGAAAGTGAGTGACCACAAGGAAGAGGAGACTTTGATAGCTCTTGATTGGGGTCATGCACACAATGGGTATGTCAAGGAAAATAGTGAGCCAAGTTAATGAGACAACCATATGGATGAAGATCCATGAACTGCAAAGATAAGTATTGTATTGGATTATGAAAATTTACTCTTACAATATGAGAAAGAATGAGAATTTTATGCACAAATTTTGAACTGACATGCTCACTAATTTGAAATATTGTAGGAAAACGATGAATGTTGAAGATCTAGTACTAGACTATGAGAGAAAAGAAGGTGATGTTGGAGAAACTAAATGACAAAGGCATGGAAGGAAGAAAGTCCAATGGACTTGATACAACTGGAGTTCTAGAACCCACAACTCTGAAACTTCCTCGCTGACTCCACTGAAGCCGGGGAGAAGTGGAACAACCTGAGGGACTTCATGGCAGAGAAAGGGGTTCATTTCTTTGGGTTGTACAGGGCTAAGAGGGAAGGAGAGATTGTTGGTTGGAACTGCTGCTAGAAATATAAATTCTGAAGATCGTCATACATGTTTTGGGTCGGAATGCCTATGCATACATGTTTTAGGCCAGAGTGAATATGTATATAAGATTGGGCTGGATGGCCTGTGTGAATTAAGACTAGAGGGCCTACAATTGTAATGTTAATAACATTGGAATGGTGTTGTGCACTGAGGACAATGCCAAAATAAGGGGAGGGGGATGTAACATCCCGGTTCTAACCCTTATAAACTATAATGTATTATGTAAATATGACTTAGGCTGGTGATCTGATACAGTTGAAAAGGGGCCAGAGTGCCTAGGAAATGTAACACTTCCTATACATTAATAAAATACATCGTTGGCTGCAAGACCGATAAGGAAAAAAGATATAGGGGGCTATGATTCCACGAGATAAAGGGATTGAGGGGATAAGTCTTGTTATTATTATTTTATTTACCCATAATTGATTTTATGGAGAAGAGGGGGTTACATGAGCTTCTTGGGATGGAGGCCATGTGTCTCTTGTATTCATGTTATTATTTAAATATCCCTTGGGGGATGTTTTGGGGTCGTTCTTCCCTTGGTTTGTCATCTTTTCACTGGTTCACTCGTTCTTGTTCCTCTTCACTCACTAATGCTAGTTCATGTGCTCTTGGTTTGAGCAAGGAAATGAATGGAAGGAAGAGGAGAGCTATAATTGAATAGCTGTAATGATTTACTGATCATTCCTGGAGGGAATGGATGCCTGTGTGCATGAACTTGATGGAAGTTCGGATGGAACTATCCACAACTGAGAGTCCTTGGAATTTCGAGTAGGGATATTTCCTTACCAGTAGCACTAGATCCCTGGAGAGAAATGGAACAACCTCAGGGATTGCATGGCAAAGAAAGGTGTTCATTTCTTGGGGTTCTGTAGGCTGAGGGGGAAAGAGAGATGGAAATTAGGATTGTTGTGAGGTTGGGAAACCTGAGAGCTACTTAGCCAACTACTGTGTATTTAGACTTGGCCTAGGACCCGTCCTTACGGATTCATAGCCCTTGCTCGGGGGTGACCTGTTGTTGAGAGTAAATGAACAACAACGTCTATGGTTGGGAGGAATGTCCTTGGTCTACAACCAGTTGGTGAACGTTTACTTGCAAAGATAAGTGTTCTCTATGTTTTTTGTTTAATGTATTCCATTGTGTATTTAATTATCTCTGAGATATGTATTATAATGTGTCTATCTGTTGGTTATTTGTTGTGCATGGCACGTTTTTTTTCTCTTTTATGTTGTGACATGGATATTGTCTTATGCATGTGGTGTGCATGCTTCTAACATTGTTGAGAAGTCCTTTGTTTTCGAATTAGAGATCAAAGAACTGAGTCTTGGGACTGCAACATGCCTAGCCTGTAGGTGGTTGGGTATGTTGCAGCCTATTTAAATGGCATAGCCCAACCTCTAGGTGGTCGGGTATGTTACATTGTGATATCATGGAGTATATTTGTTGCTCGATAGGCGCACTGCTATGGATCTGGCACTGATCCACCTAATGGAGTATATTTGTTGCTCGATAGGCGCATTTCTATGGATCTAGCATTGATCCACCTGATCACAGGACTTAGCATGTAGGGACCCGACCCTCAACAATTATACTTAGGGAATAGTTCATATTGCTTCCCGGCACAACGCATAAAGAAGGAATACGATGAATTTGAGAAGGGAAAGCGAGGCTACAAGGTAGCCTCTGTCCTGGATGGCGCAGTTAACCTTGCTTTCCAACTTAAAGATGCCAATCTCGTCAGAAATAACCGCCCCACGCAGGTCACCAGGTTTGTTGTGGACCTCGCAGGGAAGTGCGTGGAGGGGATGCAAATGAACTAGGTGAGCTACCTTGTCAACAAGATCGAGAAAGACTGTCGCGAAGTGCAGGATCAAGGATATGAGTTCCATTTCAACCAGTTGCTAGTGTTGATTGGATTTGCCACTTGGAAAATGTCGAAAGGAGCGACCTTCCCGGAGATAGAACCTTTAAAGCCATTGGCCGCAAAGTTCTCAGCAGTTGAAGGTTGCCATAGAATCGTTCCCTCGCATGACTCCACAAACATTGCACCCGTACAAACCATTAGCTAAGTTCCGCACAGATCGACATTTCATTTATATGACTGCACGCAGGGATGAGAGAAAGGAGCAATTACAGTCCTACTATAAGCTGACCAACAAAGATATGGAGGAGATCACCAAGGAATGGCCAATAGAGTTCCTTGTACTGGTCAATGATGCAAAAATATCCGACCTTGACATCATCGGAAGCCCCTTGGTCACCCGGGCTGAGCATGTTGGACAAACTAGTGCGAAGAAGAAGAAGAAAAAGGAGGAATTCCAAGACATAGAGACCAATGAGGAGGATAGTTCCTTGAAAGAAAGTAGACCTGGCTC
>ML800345.1:0-13046 GCA_009831015.1 Picea engelmannii | reverse complement strand
TACTCTTACTATCCATATGTTGTATGTTGCTTGATGACACATGAAGAAATATTAATAATTGTTAAGAAGGTATAAAATTGTTTAAGCATATATACAACTGATTCACCCCCCCCTCTCAGTTGTATTAGTATTTCCAACAGGAAGAAGGAGAAAAACAAGGAGAAGGCAAAGCTACACTGCTGAAGGACCCCCCTACCAAGACAGAAACATCAAATAAGAGTAAGGGTTGTTCGTAGAAACCCTCAGCAAGAAAGATGACCCACGCAAGTAAGCCCCAGCTAGAGGCTACACTCATGGAGGATGACATTAGTCTAGTCCACGAAGCGATGGAGGATGCGTCTGAGGACCTCTTATAGAGATATGGTGCAAGGAAAGAAGAGTTGTATGTACGAATTAAGAAGGAGCTGAAGGAGATACAATGAACTATTCAAGTTAGTCGCACAATACCTACTGCGCCCTCCTCGTCGGAGACTGCAGAGTTGGGGGATGAACCAGCCCAACTTCGCATATTAGAAGATGAAACATAGGCTTAGCTTCAATGAGTCCAAGAAGAAAAGGAATAGGCCATAGAATCCATGAAGAAAGAAAAATAAGAAATCTTGGAGCAACTATGAGTTGCGTGGTACTGTGTGACCGCTTATGAAAATGAGAAGGATGAGTTCTGGGCGATGCTCGAGGAAGACAAGGTGAAGATACAGAGGGAAAAGGACTAGCTTCTTGCATAGAAAACTGTAGTCAAGGAAGTAGTGAGTAGAACAATTTGCTCTGTGCTAGGCTTGGCACAGGAGGAACATGAGGCAGTTGAGGTCCAAGTGACGAAGCTCATTGAGGCCATCCAACAGCTTCAAGTAAGGGTAACAGAGTTAAAGCTTCAAGCAGTACCTAGCACTCTACAGAAAGTGCGTGATTAGAGGGAGGACGTTGCTAAGAGCATAGTAGAAAGGATTAGAATCCTCGCCTCGGAATGCAAGTAGCTAAGAAACAAAAGCACACAGATATACAAATGTCTCATGGAAGACCCAGATCTTAGGAAGTTGGAAGCGAAGCTATAGGAGGCGCAGCAACAGGGACTGGTAGTTGAAGCAAAGATGAAGTCGCTCATTGTAGTCGAGAGAATGAAGAGATCACAAGAACAACACGCAGTCCAACAATAGATTACTGCCATCCAGGGCAGAGTCATGGAGTTCACACAAAGGCTACAACCGATGAATGACGAAGCATGCATGGTGTTTGAAGAGATCGAAGGACAAGGCTCGTAGCTAGACAAAGTGGTTGCGACAGTGGAACAATGCCTGGAAGGGCCTGTTACAGAGCAAGTACTCCAGGAGTTATCTCAGCAGGAGGCTCAGGTGAAGCAGTAGGTCGAGGCAGCTCGAGCTAATCTCGAGGCCTTCAAAGAAGTGTTGCCCAGATTTGAGTGACTCGGGACGAGTCACAGGTGAGTGTTGGGGGCTTGTTGGCCCTCGACTAAGTTTTGAGGAAACATTGGTCGGGCTTGACCTCTTTTTGGACATCGATAGGCTGGTCGAAGATGGAGTGCCCAAGCGGAGCTGAGATCACAGGATCTCACTTGTTTTGTGGACCCAACAAAGGGTTCATTAGGGTTTATGTAATGGGTTATGGGATGTTGGCCCATGGGTTTACCCATGATTAGGCCTTTTTGTAAAAGTATAAATATGTAAATATGTAATGTAGAAGTGTGCTTAGGGAAAGCAAAGTAATATATAGCTAACTGTGAGAGGCAAGTAGTTCTAAGTTGCTTTGTGCAACAGACCATGTATGTAATGCTATGTGCTTAGAAGAGGAGTTAGCTCTATGCCTTGAACTGATTTTGGGAAGGTGGATCTGGTGCGAAGTGCACAGATCACCTATCCAGTGTGAATCTTGGCTCTATGGCTTAGTGCACAGAAGCAGAGGAATGTAAGAGATTGAAGAAGAATAAAAGAAGAAGAAGCAGTTGGTGGACGTAGCCCCAGACTGGGGTGAACCACGTATATCATGTGTTGATGGTATACTTGTGCTGTAATATTTATGCTGTAGATTTTCTTAGTGCATTGATTATTACGAATGATAGATAGATCTATGAATGCTCAGTGCTTTGTTTATGTTGAATGTGTTAGATCTAACTTATGATGCTAAGTGCGATGTATATTTTGTCATTGTTACTACGTCGATCTGTTCTTAGGGTTTGATATGCGATGTGAATAAAGATAATAATGTGTGTTATCCCTAAGTACTCTTCGAAGTGTTATAATCACAGATCTGTATCCCAGCTTGGTTACAGACCCTTGAGTCCTGTAACCCCCCTGCCTCTACCTCGGGTGAAACTTTGCCTGCTTCGTAGGTGTTGCCTAAAGGGGCGGTAGTTAGGGTTTTGTTGGTGTGTTGTTGAATCATTGAACCTTGGGTCTGCCCCTATGCCAACACATCGAGATTTGGAAGAACAAATCTATATGAAGCAACCAAAAGGTTATGATGTGAAGGGAAATAAGGAGTTGTTATTCAATATGAAAAAGTCGATGTATGGTTTAAAACAATCACCAAGGATGTGGTATACAAAATTTGATACTTATATGCTGGGACTTGGCTTCACAAGAAACAAAGAGGATCATTGTGTGTATTTTAAATTAATTGGTGATCATTTGATTTATTTGGTCTTGTATGTGGATGACGTGTTGTTGATAGGAAACAACAAGGAGATTATCCAGGATGTGAAAACTCAGTTGTCCTCTAAATTTGACATGAAGGATCTTTGTGCTTCAAATTTCATTTTGGGCATGGAAACTAAAAGAGATCGGAAAAAGAGGAAACTTTAGTTAAATCAGAGAAAATATGTCGAGACAATATTGCATAGGTTTAATATGCAGGAATGTAAACCGGTCAAGGTTCGTATTCCTATTGGTTTAAAGTTATCTGTGGATCAGTGTCCCAAGACACATGAAGAGGAGGAGTATATGTCTTGTGTTCCATATGTGAGTGTAGTTGGCAGTTTAATGTATGCAATGGTCTGTACTAGACCACACATTGCACATGCAGTGGGATTTTTTAGAAGGTATATGTCAAAACTAGGGAAGGAGCATTGGACAACAGTAAAAAGGGTTTTCAGGTATTTGCGTGGCACTGCTAGCTATGGATTGTGCTACCAAGGAAGATTGGGATTGGATAGAGTGGTGGATATACATGGCGTTGTGGATGCAGACTAGGTTGGAGATCTAGATTGTAGCAGATATACAAGTGGCTATGTGTTTAACCTGTTTGGAGGAGCAATAAGTTGGATGAGAAAAAGACAAGATGTAGTGGCACTTTCAACTACAAAATTTGAAGACATGGCAGCCACTCATGCAAGTAAGGAAGTAGTATGGTTACAAAGATTGTGTTCAGGTATTGGGTTGGTACAACAAGCTGTAAAGATAGATTGTGACAGTCAGAGTGCAATTTTTCTGGTGAAGAACCCGACTTATCATTCAAAGACAAAGCATATTGATATTCAATATCACTTTATGAGAGACATGATTGACGAAAATAAAGTATTGTTGATGAAGGTGGACACTTTGAAGAATGTTGCAGATTCATTAAGAAAATATGTGAGGACTGAGAAGTTCTCTTGGTGTAGAGGATCCATGGGCATTGTTGCACTGGATTGTTGACTATGTAATCCTATAACCCCCTATATTCCAAGAAAACAACAAGTGGGAGAATGTTGGGTATGTGTTATATTCTTTGCACGAGTAGTATGTGTTATATTCTTTGCACATGGTTTCTTTGTCGATGGTTTTCTATTTCCGGTTAATGAATTAGGGTTGTTGACTAATCCAGGTCATTGGGTTAGGGTATTGGATGTCGTGGGATCCTATATGTATGTTTTATTGTAAACAATGTAATACTATGAATGAATATAAAATATGTTGGTTTTCCCGATTTGGGTTTCCAGGGAAAAAATCTGTGTAATGTTTGTATTTTCCAGTTTATATTTTTTGTTCTTTTACTGAAAATCTGTTTGCAGTAAATATTGTACAAGGTTAAATCTACAACAAGTCCCTATACAAGTGATCTCCCTCAGATCCCCAACACTTCATGGGTTGTTGTCTTGGAATTTTTCCAAAAGAATCTTCCATCCTAGGCTCATTTTGGGTTGAATGTCCTTGTTTAATTGCTTGGGAGTTATTTCTAAAAAAAGGGTGGCTTAAAACCTTTCTGCATTTGCTCCTTTTTACCCTTCATCTTGTCATTCCAAGGTTTTTGGAATATTGGCCTCCCTCTGCTTTGCTCATAAGGATTATTTTCTCTCCTTACAGCCTACTACAAAATCCCGAGGTTATCATATTGTATCTTGTCACTGTAAAAAGAGGGTAACCCACTAATAAATATTTGTATTTTGACCTTCTCACAGTTTATGAAGCCCATGTACTTAAAAAACTCAAAGAACCTCTTCTTATATTCATCCATTGTCATGCTTCCCAACTTAAGTTCAAATAAATCTTTCATCTTCCTTTCATAGTAATGCTTGGAAAATATTTCTCTTGGAAATATCCTTTGAACTACCTCCATGAGACCTTCTTGTCCTCAAGGTGTTTGGCTTGCTTAAGTTGATCCCACCACATAGTTGTTTTTCCTTGCAAGTGGTAGGTTGCAATTCTTGTTTCTACCATTTTATAAAGTTGTTTTTCCATAATATATAATAGTAATGCAATATATATATATATATATATATATATATATATATAACAAGTTGATTACAAAATGGACTCTTAATAGTCATTTAGTCATGCCATAGTCATTATACAATATTCATAGTCTGTGGCACGGACCTTGACAATCATACCGTGGTGCAATTACAAATATTGATTTCACAACGATATGTATGGAGCCACCATGAAACTTAGAACAACTTAGTTGGTGCCAAATGTTTGGCATGGGTGGGAAGGGAGTCAGTTTTGTGTGGGGTTTGAGAGGAAAATCGTGAACAATGTTTTTCTTTCCTATGTCATTTGGTTGAGGAGAGGGGTTTTTTGGGTTGGTCTGATGGAAGGGGTTTGAAACTTGAGTATATATTGCAAGTTCCATAGAGAGAACATGGAGGAATTTCAAAAGGTGGACAAGGAATTCACAGTTGGAAGCTAATTTAGAGTCAAAAACCCCTTCTACTATATAACACCCTTCCTAATACAGAATTGGTGCATGGGTTTTCTTTTTGTGGTCGAAGGAGGAGCAGGAGTAGGAGATTGATTGATGTATCCAATAAATTAATTAATACTCATTTACATCCATATATCCATATCCATGGGTGATTGATCAATTGTATGGAAGATAGAGAATGAAAAACCCTCAATTGAAAATTTACAATCCACAATATTTATAACGGATTCCCATTATTTTATTAATACATACAAACATTTGTTCACTCCAGTATTTCTTTTGCGATTTAGTAAGGAATTAGGGCATTATAGATAGTGTAAATTTCTGACTTTATTCTAATCAATATCATTTTTTTTTTCTTTTAATGTAAGGGATGGAAATGCAGGGTTCTTGGTGTTGTAATGCATAATTTGCATCTTGAGAATTTTTGCTAGGTGTTTCTACTTTTATTTCCCTGGACATATAAATGGAATCTTTAAAATTAAGAAAGAAAGGCAGGAAATCAGAGGCAAGTTTTTTTCTTTTCTACTTGTCTATTTAGTTTCTTAGAAAGATTTGTATGTAAATTTGGTATTGAATTGATGTGTGGTATAGTGTTAATAAACACATAGGTATTTTCAAGAGTTTGTGGACAACATTTTGTTGTTTCAATACGTGTGTTATTATGGGTAGAAAATGCAAAGTATATGACAAAATCCAACACTCACTTCCATTTTGTTTTAAAAGGCACCCACCCCTCCTATAAAAGCAACCTCTTTACTTAAGCTAGAATTTTCTCCCCTTTTAAATACTTGTCTCAAACTTGCCACTTCAATGGTGTATAAGTATCTAGCATTTGAGCATATTAGACCCTGTATAAGTATACTGCATCTAAACAGGTTAGAACAATGTATATGTATCTGCTATCTTGATATACCATCATGTTTATTGATAGACCCTGCCACCTGTGAGCCAAGTGTCATCATGCTATTGTTGAGTTGATATTCATATCATGTCATTGGATCTAGGGAATAAACTAAGTTCCTATTAAATATTTATCGGTCATATCTCCTAGTGCTTATCCTCCAATGTGTTGACGTATCTAGACTAGTAGCATGGGAATATGAAATTGGATGTAGAGTTTGGATCCTTGGTAGAGTTGGTTTGACCATTTCATACAGATATCGACCCTCGATTTGTCACTTGATTGAAGTGTGCTTGTTTTCTTTTACATAGTGGCTATGTTGATGTTGAGATGGAGTTTACTTGATGTTATTGAATGGTGATTCTAGTGAATGAATAAAATGGTATAAAATACCCACTATGTTAAGTCAGTATATCCATTAACCAAAAACTACACTTGCATTAAACATTCCTTGCCAATTACGCATCCATATCCATGATCACATCACCTTGTCCTCATAGCTTCCAAGTTGACAACCTCTATTTATTTCAAGGGGTCTCCTAGCAGTTTTGAAAACCATTAAGCAGGGTCGTACCGAATGATTGGTTGTCACGTTGCACTTTTGAAATACCAAAGTATCCATTTCTCACCCCCCACCCTCCTTTTTTTATTCGTCGAACACTTTTAGGGAAGAAATTATTTATAACCATTGATCTTGATTGTGAAATTATTTATATCCATCCCTTATACCTTTCTCCCATCCCATGTCTCCACACCCTCTTCTCGTTTATTTTGATTGTTGGGTCCCACCTTGCATCCTCGCACCACATGTCCCCACCTTCATGTGTCAATCCATTATATCTTACCCCATCCTTGGCCCGCTCTTCCTCCTTGGTATTTTGTCCTTGTTATCGTAGCTTCTGCCATGAATTATTTCTTAACTCCGCTCAATCATTTCCCTACATGGATTTTACATTGGATGGGAGGGCCTCTTCCCTTCATGATGTCCCTGGCCCATCTGATTATGTGGCTCTACTAATTTTCTCGTTGGTTTTTTCATGTGTTCTTGATCCTCCCTCCTTCTACCCATGCAAGCAAGTTCTTCATGATAGTTTCATTGGCTTGTGTGAGCATGACAGGGCTCATCTCCTTGGTGGCCTCCATCACCTTTAGCAATAATGTTTCTATATGGCTCAGGTAGTCCAAGAAACGATTATTAACGGTTTGGGCATCCCTCCCGTACAATGCTCGTCATCGCTCTCTCAGTCAGCCTCTAAATTTAAACTTGGATTTCCTCGAGACCAACACTCATTCTATTCTCAATGATATCTCTCGCAGATTTTTTTAGTTGTCTCATTCCTCAAGATGTTGAGTTCCACATTCCTTCCACTCCTCTGTACTCTTCTTTGCAATGGCTAGCCAATGGAATAGTTGGAGCCTTCATCTGGACCAGATGGAGCAAGATATCAAAGACCTTCG
Source organism: Picea engelmannii (assembly GCA_009831015.1). Taxonomy (NCBI): domain Eukaryota; kingdom Viridiplantae; phylum Streptophyta; class Pinopsida; order Pinales; family Pinaceae; genus Picea; species Picea engelmannii. The sequence goes on along the minus strand of ML800345.1, from coordinate 5,548 downwards.
AAATTTTGTCCCTGAGGTAATCCAAGAAAGATTACGCATTCTCTCTTCCCAAGTCTTAATTTTTATTGAACCCTTTCTTCAACTCAAGCAATCCATTCAGAACCTCCAGGATGAAGGAGATTCCACACATCTCCAAATATAAGGTGTGTACACCCACTCGGTCTTTTGTGACATCAACAAGGAGGAGTAGGTCAATTTTGATGTTGCATATCCATGCGCCTACTATGTCCCTTCATCAGACCTCAATTCCCCATCTTTTTCATCAAATAGGGATGATTCTACCTCAAAATATAGGTCTTCCCCTCATATCTAATGCAATGTTTAATTTTGTTAGGTTTTTTTTTTCCAAAATTTACACAATACAAAATTCAAAATTGAGCTATGTTTGTAAACATGTAGTTAAACTTGTTTTGAAGCTTCAGAGAAGCTGGTTAATGACATGGTGGTCATATTTTTGTAATATGTTGAAATTTTGGATCCCCTCTGTACATATTGCCAATTCTCTGGCAACGTTTACTTAATATAAAATTCTCCAATTTCATTGAAAAAAAAATTATTTTGGACGTTTGACTTTATGGTTGGGCGTAAATTATTTTAATTCAACCTCCTTTAACATAAAATGCATGAGGAACATTAAAAATGAAGTGCAATAAACCAAGGTAAAAATAAGAGGATTAAAAACTCCACGTGACCATTTTTGGAGTTCAATTTTTAATATAATGTTTGATATAAAGCTCATGAACAAAAGGTCATGGTTATATATATTTTAAATATAATAATACCCATGATATTTTTACATAAACTTTTAAGTTTTAATAAAAAATATTAATTAAAATTAAGTCTTTAATAATAATAAAAACTCATAATTATAATTATTTTGGATTTTGACTTGACTTCGAATAATGGTGAGTTTTGAGAATAAAAGATGGACTTGGAAAAATTGGAGAGTAGGTTGTCATACGAAAAATAGGAAAATTTTTGGGAAGACTCATGATTAGAACTTTTGAGGTGATGGGAAAATGGTAGGTTTTTCACAAATGTTTCAAGAATTTGAAAATTTGTACTTGGCCATTTCATGTTATTTCATGTTATAACACATAAACAAAAATATAAATTAATGTTCATAGTGCCCAGAAAGAAAATAATTACATAAATAAAAGATAACAAAGGGTTTATATGGGAAACATGCAAAGAAAGATACAATTTCGGTTACAAGAATGTCTCTAATTGGCACAACCACACATACCCAAGCCAAGCTAAGACTTCTATTTTAATCCCATGTTTCTCCTAGGAAAATTCTAACCATTTAAACAACCTCTTGTTGAAATTTGATTTTATCCATCGAAAATACTTTCAAAAATATCTACATTGATACATCTCACTTCAAAACTCTTCCATAGATTGCGGAACCCTTTTCCATTCACTCCTCATGTAACAAAAGGGTTTTATGTTTGGTTAATTATTCATCATCTTTACTGATTGCACGAGTCTTGTGTTTCATTATAGGGAGGTCCTTATGTTTTTCCTTTTGTTAATGTCTATCTTATTTTTGGGATTGATTTATGCATATGAATTATCTTCTCAAGAGTTAGACCTAACTTTGGGAGCATTGCATGAAATATATTTCAGACCTTGTGAGCCTCAAGAGGGCATAACTAGGACTCATTGTATTACTTTAATGGTTATTTGATTGATGAGATTTTTCCTTGCTAACCTCGGTGACATAAGAGTTATGTGATGATATTTAGTTGTTTATTTTAATCTATGCAATTTTTAGGTGTGTTAATGCTTGTGTATGTGTTTCTTACTCCCTCAAGATGCTTTCCAAACCATTCCCCGAGAGTAGTCCCAAAATCCGGAATTGATTTGGAAGATTAAGTTATGCCATTGATTAAAGTTGCATGGCTATTTATGGGAAAGTATTCCAATAATATTCAAAAAATAGCTTTGATTATAACAACAAATACATTCAATGTTTTGATTTTGAGCTATTGAGATATATGAATGTAATGTTACTTATGTGCTCTTTGACACATCATTGAAATAAAATATTCATTATTAAAACTTACAATGTTGGGCATCTTTAACCACATATATCTCATCCAAATCTATAACCAAATCAATTATGTATGCTGTTGATGGTTTTATGCTCATAGTGCAACCTTTGTTGGTCTTCTCAATGAAAGTTTTCTAAAGAAAATAACTTTGATGTGGAATTTGAATTCTGAAAAATTTTCCACCTCAAAGTAGCTAAAGATAATTTGAGTTTTTGGGTATCCTAGGTTTAATTGATCAACTCCTAGTGGGTACATTTCATTTCCTTCAACCTATGTTTTTTTTCTTCAACCTCTGTGTTTTAGGTTGGTAGCTTGTTGGTTGAGTTAATGCATCTCTTCAATGCTAATTAGAACTATGGCAATGGATATATGGTTGGTTATAACTTTTTGTTGAAAAATAGACTTGGTCAAAGCATTCAAAATGTTGCTACATGTGTATATTTAGATTGTGAAGACTTGAAGGAATCCATTGTACATTGGTTTCTCATTACTAAAAGGTAGAATTACAATTTGTTTCCTGCAAGTAAATGAATGAATTTTGCATCAAAATTTCCTTCAACTTGTGAACATATATCAAAGAGTTGGTTATAAAGGTAAAATGTTGTTAATATTTGGATTTGAACTTAGTTTAGTATGTTGGTTACCTTATCTACATGAAAATGTGCATTTGAATTCTTAAAAAACACTAAGAATGAATTTCATCAATTTGGGTTGTCACCGATTATGTTACACTCATGAAGATTCTTTTGTGGCCATTGAATTACTAAATCAATATATATTTGAAGTCTTCCTTTAGATTTTTTTGGCATAAACTACGAATAGTTTTGGTTCAATAAGATTTTGATATTGTTATTAGTCGTAACTTGGCGATGGGTGTGCAATTTTAAAAGAAAAGTATACGAATATTCATGCTGGAGCTATCTTTGTTTATGTCAAAGTCCTGTGAGATTATAATAGATTTACTTTTTCTCCAATGGCACTTTGTCTTGTATTTGGAAATTTGCATTGAAGATTCAAAATATGGGATTTAAACAATAGTCAAGTATGAAATTGCATCTATCAACTCAAGGTTTTATTATTTATTGTCCATTGAAGATATAGTTTGATATGTTTGCAATCTGATTATTGGTGTAAGAATCTATAAAAGATATTTATTTCATTTTGGGGTGCATTGATTCTCTTTAAGTTGATTAAGACTATGTGTTTTTGGGTGCATTGATTCTCCTTTTGACTGAAAAGAAAATTTGCAAAGGGGAAAAGATGAATCTCATTTTAATTAATTAATTTATTTTTTATGGGTTGTTTTGTGATTGAATATTCTAACTACTAAATTCATCATTTGACAATATATTATAGTATCTTGCATATATGAATATTGTATATATATGTTTTCATATGCAAGAAGTGTGTATTAAAATGAGAGAAGAGAGGGGAAATTGATTTCATGTTAAATATTGTTTTGTGTATTAAAAAACAAAAGGATGAAATTGAATATTATTTATATTATAATGTGGGTATATTACATGAGCACAATGTGTTGAACTTATGTTTATACTAAGAGGGGGAGGGGGCGTGAATCAGTATAAGTTACTTTTTACTTTAATTAATCATTTATCAATCATTCATTTACTTTAAAACAATAAATACATGTAAACTCAATCATGATACACGGAGTTCAACTTGGAAACCCTTGCATAAGAAAACCACAAAACTTATCTTTATAAATGTATGTAGGCACCAAATTTTTTTTACAAAGCTTGTAGGCACCAACCTACTAAAAAAACCAATCTCATTAGTTGAGCACCAACTCAACAAGATATTTTGTAGGCACCAACCTACTGGAGACATCAATCTCCTCAACTGAGCACTAACTCAGCAAAATATTATGTAAGCACCAACCTACTAGAGACACCAATCTCCTTAGTTCATAACCAACTCAATAAGATCTATATAGAAACCAACCTAAGATATTCATACACAAAGTACTTCTAACTTCAACTGCATACTTCATACTTCATGTATTTCATAGCATCATCATACCCTTAACTTTCATGCTCAAACAACTCTCTTTACATCATACCCCAAACATAGATTCAAAACTTAGTCAAATTTAGCCTTCATTACCTAGCGAAACTCATAACGTCATTCCAAGAATATGATTCTAGAATGCAACATCACAACCAAAAAACAATGCACTTTTCAATTTCGTAGACCTTAGTCCTTCTAACTCACCCTTACAACTCCAAGAAAACCCCTCTTGCATCTTTAGACCCCAAAAGAACTCTCCAACTTCTCTTTGGCACCTCATATATATTTAGTACACCTCATAATTAATATTATTGCTTGGATGCTCTTCAAATGCACACATCTATCTAGTATTTATAGTGTTTTTGTGCTCATTTTTAGGGTTGACCTGTAAAGACTAGTTGGGTTGACATGAACTTTTTGGTTGGGTTGTCTGATAGAAAAAATCATATCTCATCATTCCTATGGAGTTACAGGTATTTTAATATACCATTGTAAAGGTATCGAAATAATATTTCCAACCATATAATCTATGATCTAATTTGAGATAGGTATTTATATTAAAAATTCCTTCAAAGATAGGGCATCCAAACTAAGCATAAAAAGTCCAAAAACAATATTTCCAATAATATCCCCCTTTGTCATTGATGGAAAACCTTAGTCAATTTTGTAACACTCTCCCTATATGCAACTCTGCTTCTGTCTGCAATTCTTCCTCTTTCTGTAACTTCTCCCCCTTTGACATCAATGGAAAATGGTTTCTCCCTCTGAGGTTGTGCTTCCTTTACTAAATATATGAGAGGGATATCAATCCCATACAACCTTTTCTCCTTTGATTTCATTGAGAATTTATACATTTCTCAGGCTTTTGTTTGCATTTGCCACTAATGTTCTTGAACCTGTTTTCCTTATCTCACATCCTTTAGAATGAAATGTAAGGTTGTAACGTAATGATGTTTAGATTGTTCACAATCCCAACAACAACCCCATGAGGATAAAGTATCCCCTTGAATTTTTATAGAGGTGGTACTCCTCTATTATGTCCTAAAATATATAGCTTAAACTTTCTTAAATTAAAAAGTCACAATGGGAAATGAAAAGTTCCTAAGAGAAGGACCAAGAATATTTTCAATATTAAAATAACTATATGTACAAGATATTATACAATAATAAAGGAACCATAATGTGAAAGTAGAACATTCCTCACATCCATCACAACATGATAAAAAGTGATCACATTCATTAGAGGGAAAGACATAATTTCACAATATAGAGAAATTTAAAAGAGTTTTTCATTCAAAACAAAAGAGAATATGATAGGTGCAGGGTGAAATCATGAAGGTGGGTTACACTTTTGCTTGTTTTATGAGAAAAAAAACTGTATTTTCACAAGTTATTCAACTTCCGACATATAAAAGTATTTTTTTTATTTAGAATTTCACTTTACAGTAAAAACAAAACTTGTG
>ML800344.1:198536-244521 GCA_009831015.1 Picea engelmannii | reverse complement strand
TGATCTCATTCCTTTCCTTATATCACTTTCCATGCCATGCCATGCCATTCCTTTTCTTTTCATGCCTTTCCATGACATAAAATTCCATGCCATGCCATGCCATTCCATGCTATGTGTTTCTTTGCCTTGCCATATCATGCCTTGCCTTGCCTTGCCAAGCCATGCCTTTCCTTTCCATGCCATGCCATGCCTTGTCATACCTTTCCTTCCCATGCCATGCCATTCCTTGCCATGTCTATCCTAACAAGGTGTTCAATTGTCAAACATATGTAATAATCAATGAGCAAAACCCTAGTGTCAGAGATCCTCCAAAAACCAATTTTTTGGTCAATGGATTGACAGTGGAGTGGCCACACTAGATGAAAATTGGTGTCGTAGACCCAATGCAATCAAAGGTTCATCCATATGAGTTTCAGTTTGAGTTTTATCATGAGTTGCAATTTGCCTCCTCAAGCCATTCAGGGACATGTTGGAAATTTGGTTCAGGGGAATAAAATCCAAACCGAGCAGCATAATAGAGTTTTGTAAGGTCATGCATGTATTATTTACCAAGTCCCATGTGATCACGGTACCCACAATTCCTCGGAATAGTGTTATTGAAAATCAACCTCTTGTTCAGAAATTGCACTATGCCTCATTGAGAAAAACCCTAGTGCTAGAGATCCTCCAAAAAATAGTTTTTCGATCGATGGAATGACAGTGGTGGGGCCCCACTAGATGAAAATCGGTGCCTTGGATCCAATGCAATCGATGATTCATCCATATGAGTCTTGATTTGACTTTTATCATGAGTGCCAACTCGCCTCCTCAAGACATTCAAGGACATGTCGACAATTTGGCCTAGGGGCATAAAATTCAAACCGAGTAGCATAATGGAGTTTCCTAAGATCTCACATGTCTATTTTTCTAATGCCCATGCGACCACGCTACCCACAATTTCCTGACATAGTGTTCTTGAAAATTAGTCTCTTGATTAGAAATTGCACTATGCCTCATTGAAAAAAACCCTAGTGTTGGAGATCCTCCAACAAATGGTTTTACAGTCAATAAAATGATAGTGGAGGGACCCAAATAGCTAAAATCCAGTGCCCCATATCCAATGCAACCAATAGTTCATCCATCTGAGTCTCGGTTTGAGTTTTATCGGAAGTTGCAACTCGCCTACTCAATCCATTCAGGGAGATGTCGACAATTTGGTCTAGGGGCATAAAATCCAAACCGAGCAGCATAACAAATTTTGGTAATCTCCCATAAGTTTTTTTTGCCAAGGCCCACAAAATCGCGCTACCCACAATCGCCCGACACAATGTTCTTGAAAATCTACCTCTTGTTTAGAAATCACACTATGCCTCATTGAGAAAATCCCTATTGTCGAAGATCCTCTAACAAAGGGTGTTTTAGTTAACTGAATGAATGTAGAGGGGCCCAACCAGTTTAAACCCAATGCAACCAACAATTTATCCATTCGAGTCTCAGTTTGATTTTTATCAGGAGTTCAACTCGCCTCCTCAAGCAATTCACAAACATGTTGGCAATTTGGTCCTAGGGAATAAAATCCAAACCAAGCAACATAATAAAGTTTTGTGATCTTCTGCAAGTTTGTTTGGACAAGGCCCAAGTGAACACACTACCCACAATATCTTGAAATAATGTTCTTTAAAATCTACCTGTTGTTCAGATATTGCATTATGCCTCATTGAGATTTACCCTAGTCCCGAAGATCCTCCAATTTGTTTTTTTCGGGCAACACAATGATAGTGGAGGGGCCCCACTAGATGAAACTTGGTGCCCTAGATCTAATGCAATTGACGGTTTTTCCATCGGAGTCCCCTTTTGAGTTTTATTATGAGTTGCAACTCGCATACTCAATCCATTCAAGGACATGTTGGAAATATTCCTAGACCTAAAACATGATCATGGCATAGACCATGACCTAGACCTATACCATGACATATACCATGACCTAGACCTTGAATTAGACCATGGAAAGACAAGGCATGACAAGGCAAGGCAATGTCTTGGTATAGGTCTGGGTATAGGTATGGAAATGCAAGGAAAGGAAAAGCAAGGCAAGGAAAGGCAAACAAAGGCAAGACATGACAAGGCTAAGCAAAGTTATACATAGCAAAAAAAGACAAGGTCTAGGTCTAGGTCTAGGTCTAGATCTAGGTAAATCCTATTAATTATGTTACTCCATGTTTCACAACTATGAATATACCTTAGATATATGAACAAAGAGACCTTATGTTATAACATTGAAATTCTCATGCAAGTATTTTATCTAAGATAGATGAGATAACAAGTTGTAGAATTAGATTCTTAATGAATCATTTCATTGTAATTTTTACATATTAAACTGGTTCATTTAGTGTAAGCATTATTTCTTTTAGGAAAAAAAAAGGTATGATACATGAATGCCATGGATTTTTTATTAAATTAACTTGATAACAAATTCTCTCTAACTATGAAAATAACTATATTTTTACAAACAATTAGTTTTATGAATATCATAATGCAAGTACCTTTTAGATTAATTGTGGTTAGACAAGGAAAGGCATGGAAAGGCAATGCAAGGCATGGCATGGAAAGTAAATGCAACACATGGCATGGCATGGCATGGGAAGGAAAGAGAAAGAATGGAAAGGAAAGTCATGGAACTGCAAGGCATGGCATAGCATGACATGACATGGCATGGAAAGGCATCGAAAGGAAAGGCATGGCATGGAGAGAAAAGGCATGGCATGGAAAGAAAAGACATGGAATGACATGACATGGAAAGGCATGGCATGGAAAGGAAAGGCAATGCAAGGCATGACATGGCAAGGCAAGGCATGGATTGGAAAGGGAAGGCATGGCAAGGAAAGGCAAGGAAAGACATGGAATGGAAAGGCATGGCATGACAAGGCAAGGAAATGCATGTCATGGCATGGTATGTCAAGGCAAGGTAATGGATGTCATGGTATGGCATGTCAAGGAAAGTCGTGACATGGCAAGGAATGGTATGGCAAGGAAAGGCAAGTGAAGGAAAGTAAATGCATGGCATGGCATGCCAAGGAAAGGAATGGAATGAAATGTCAAGAAATGGCATAGCAAGGCAAGGCATGGCAAGGAAATGCATGGCATGGCAAGGAAAGGCATGGAATGGAAGGGAAAGGAAAGGAAAGGCATGGAATGGCATGGCAAGGCATGATATGGCATGGAATAGAAATACATGGTTTGGAAAGGTAAGGCATGGCATGACAAGGCAAGGAAAGTCATGACATCAAAAGGCATGGAATGGAATGACAAGGATCAATAAGAACTTGAAGTTATATTTTTTTCCATGCAATCCAAAAGAAATTATGGATCAATATTATAATGGAACTACACCATAAATATGGAACGCAAACCTATTTAGTGACATCCCTTTCTATGTAAATCCTATTAATTATGACAATTCATGTTTCACAACTATGAAGATACCTTAGATCCATGTTTCAAGTTTTGTGGATGATTCTGTGGTTAGGAACTCATGGATGATCATTGATTTACCTAGTAAGTGTTCTTTCTAAGTCGTTGATGGTTATTTCTTGAATGTATTAAATAAATGTTTTGTCAAAGTGGTGATATTGCATGTTTTCTTGTGTTATTATTGAATTAACCTTGTATTGAAACCCTCAATTTTGTGGTTAGATTAGGACTTATCCTCAATTTCCATCCTTTTTATCTTGACGTCTAGGGTTTAATTATCATGTTTCACCCTTAGAATACACCTTGACACCTTTTATTACATTTTTGTCATATTTTTTATCCCTTTAGGGATTGATGTCTTGAATATTCTAGGTTTGTTATGTGTTATCTTCCATTTTGGCAAGCATTTGTTATCTAAACCCTAGTTTAGGTTTTCATTTTCATCCCACTTTCATTGCATGATTACTTGTTTTAAGGGTTTATATTTGTATTGTTGTAACTTGTCATATTGTTGAAGTTAAAGATACTAATCACAAGTTTTATAACAACTATAGTTTCCTTATTGATTTGTGGTGTTTGGGACTTCCCATTAACTTGTTTCAACTTAGTTAATATAATTCATTGGCTTGGAAAGGAATGGAAATGACATGGCATGGCTTGGAAAGGCATAGCAATGGAAAGGAAATGGAATGGAATGGCATGGAAATGGAAATTGAATGGAAATGACATGGCAAGGCATGGCAATGGCATGCCATGGAATGGCTTGGAAAGGCATGACAATGGAATGACATGGAATGACAAGGCATGGAAATGGCATGGCAAGGTAAGGCATGAAATGGAGTGTCATGGAAAGGAAAGGAATTCCATGGCATGGCTTGTCAAGGAATGGAACAGCATGGAACAGCAGGGCATGGCATGGAATGGCAAGGCAATGCATGGCATGGAATGGCATGACATGGAAATGCATGGTGTGGCAAGGAAAGGCATGCAATGGCATGTCATAGAAAGGAAAGGCATGGAATGACATGGTTTGGTATGGAATGACATGACATGGAAAGGAAAGGGATGCCATAGCATGGAATGGAAAGTCATGAAAAGGAAAGGCAATGCATGCAATGGCATGTCATGGCAAGGCAAGGCATGCCATCATATGCCATGGAAAGAAAAGGCATGTCATGTCATAGCAAGGAAAGGCATGGCGTGACATGGCATGGAAACTTGAAAGGAATAACATGGCAAGGAAAGGCATGCAATGGCATGTCATGGGAAGGAAAGGCATGCCATTCCATGGCTTGGCAAGACATGCCATGGCATGGCATGGAATGCCATGATTAGTCAAGGAAAGGGAAGACAAGGCATGGCATGGAATGACATGGAAAGGAAAGGCATGACATGGTAGGGAAAGACATGGCATGGCATGGCAAGGTAAGGCATGGAAAGGAAAGGTATGCCACGGCATGGCATGACAAGGCATGGAGAGGAATGACATGGAAAGGAAAGACATGCAATGTCATGTCATGGAAGATAAAGGCATGGGATGACATGGCTTGGAAAGGCATGACATGGAAGTTTATGGCATTTCATGGAAAGGAAAGGCATGGCATGGCATGGCAAGGAAAGTCATGCAATGGAAAGGAAATGCATGCAATGACAAGGAAAGGCATGACATGACAAGGCAAGCTAAGGCATGGCATGACATAGAAAGGCCGGGAAATGCATGGAAAGGTAAGGCATGGCATGGCATGACAAGGTAAGGCATGGCATGGAAAGGCCAAGAAATGCATGTCAAGGCAAGGCAAGGCATGGCATGGTAAGGCATGGCATGGAAAGAAAAGGCATGCAATGGCATGGTGTGGCAAGGAATGAGATAGAAAGACATGGCATGGCTTGACAAGGCAAGGCATGACATGGCATGGCATGGCATGGAAACTCAAGGCAAGGAAAGGAATGACATGTCCTGGCAAGGAAGGCACATTTTTTTACCTAGAATTAAAATTTCATAAACACTTCATTGGATGGAAAGGAACTTTGTGATATAAAGTTAAGTCATATGTCCCTAGAAAAAAAAAAATCTTGGGATGAGAGAGGTTTCTTTTTTTGTTATGCTTGTTTCATTGCAATCCACATTTTGATTTGTCGTTTTCCTTGCATAATGTTATGGAAATTTATATTTATTGTTGTATAGGTTAAAATGGAAAGCTACATGACAAGAAATGCAAGGAGGGATTAGTCTATTTTAGATCATAGTGGTGTTCTAGGGATTTGTAAATGTAACAACCTATATTTTTTCCTTAGAAGGTTAGAAGTTTGATTTTTACTTATCTTAGTGATTCATTGCTTAGTATTTGTTGAGTTTAGTTAGAATGATATAAACATTTGATATGTATACATTTAGACCTATTTACATGTTGCCAGATATTATTTTATTGTTATGTGTTTATGGTGATCATAGATATGTGATTTGTTTAAACATACAAATTGAAATGTGGAACTTTGGAGCTTCATGCACAACCCATATGTGTGGTATTTCTTTCCTTTAGTATGATTGTCAACACCATTTATGTAAGTCACATTTGTTTCCTCAAAATTTCTTTAGTGTATACTAATAATTACATCTTTTGTTAAATTTTACTAGTTTGGGGGTATTTATGTCAAGTAACCAATACTATATAAAGAAAATTAATATATTTATGGTGCATGAACTTGAATTTATTTTTCATTTAAAAAAAAAAACATTTTTAAAATATCAAGAATTATCCCTACCGACTGTAAAGTTTGAAAATTAATATATTTCTGATTCATGGAATTGAGCTTATAAGTTGGTTTGCTTACAAGTTTGCAATATATTTTTTTAATAAGTTAATAATATATGTGTGTCTGTGTGTGTGTGTGTGATGATGATGATGATGTTTTATTAATTTTGAGGCATCCTCTTTTGTATATGATAATTGTCTTGAAAGTAGTACTTTAAGGTGGACTCAAGTGTCATCCATCAACTTTGAGTGCCTCGGTGTCTTTCCCATCAACCATTCCATCCAACAAGTGCACCCAAGTGTGTCTAGTGAATTGGAAATTATTTTAACTTTACCAATGTTGAATGAAATGCATGCCCTACCCATATCAATCTCGACTTACTAAGAGACATATACCTTTCCTTTCTCTTTCCACTTGTCAAATACTGACTAATATCAATCAACACTATCGAATTTTCTAGATATTGTTACTTAGGAGTTCTACATAGCTCTAGGTTATAACTTTACTTATATATTTCACACCCTTTAAGAGTTATCCATTTATATCATTAATCTTCAACCAATCAATGAGATTGGTGATGATGTTTGAGCTAACATTTAGAAAAAGTGGCATTTATAGAAAGTATCATTTCATCATATAAAGCATTTAAATAATGTTATATGTTGAAAATTTTCTTGGGCTACATTGTACAACATTTTGGCAATCTTAATTGAGAATTTGGCGTGTATTTTCATTTGATGTGAGGATTTATTGTGCACTCATATTTTATGTGTTGATTTTGTATTAAGAAACCCTTGAATGACTTAACTAGGATGTGACTTCATCCTTTTATGAAATTTAGGTAAGGGCAACCATTAATTACTTCCAGATTTATCACTTAGAAATATTTTCCACCATAAGAGATTCGTTAATGCATAATGCAAGTATTTATAATCATTTTAGAAAAAAATCATAAATTCATACACTTTGAAATTCATACATTCATCAACACAAAATACAGAAACAATGAGATTCATAAAAAAATGTGTCATGAAATGTGTGTGTGTGTATTAAACATCATCTAAATTGTACATTTTTTACAAAATGGCACCTCGTGCCGAATATAAAAAATGATAGCAAGTGCCATAACATGGAAAAATAGCCATATTGTGGCCTATATACAAAATGACAGTAATTGGTCAATCATTGACCACTGCCACCCTCGCCACCCTCAAGAGAATCTTGAAAATCTATCTTTATTCTCTTGCTTCAGGAAGCACCTCGAGTGGTTTTGGTCATGGGCGTGCTTTGTTTCTTTGGAGATTGCACAAAGAAAAAACATTGTTATGAGTTTTTTTCCTCAATAAGTTAAAATGCATACAAAATTATACTTTGTATTTTAACCTAAGACAACTCACCACATATGCTACTAACAATCGTGAGGGTGTTACCCTCCTCTGTGGCCCCAATCTCTTATCGATGCCACCCTACATTAGTTACAAGGATCAAATCAAGAAAATTAAATAAATATGTGTAAAATCAAATTCATGATACATAAAAAATTATCATCAACACATTATCTCATTGTGAATATCTCAGGCCTTGATAGAGATTCACTGGCAGGTGGAGCGCTCAACTGTACAACCTGCTTTGAGGAAACCTCTAATGTGTCATCCTCGGTGGATGGGGCCGATGGAAAAGGTTGTGCGGGTGGGTGGCATACTGCTAGCAAGAAAACCCCCCTATGGCTACACCAGGGTTTACAATGTAGGGAGATCAATAACCGTTTAAAAGTCTCCTACTTCTATAACTACCCCAAACACACCCCAGACTTATGCAAGAAAAGTAAAATGAGAAGGCTCTGGTAACTTTACCTTTACTCCACGTCCGGTGTTGATCCTCTCGCGCTTGATAGCTTTGCTGATTGCAAACCACCTCCCAAAGGCTAGCCTACATTCAAAGACATATAAATAGAAAACTACAAGCATACATCTCATACATAAATAAGAGTTACATGTTAGAAAATCATAAAACAAATGAAAACATTCGACACATCATGTTTTGGGACAGGACAAGTACTTCTTTTATTGATAATACAATGATCACTTACAACCAAAGTTGGCTACTGCTCCTCAAACCTAGTTCGAGCACCTCTTTACCAAGCTCCAAGTGCACCTTCATGTATCTTTCTCCTCTCAAACTTCTTCTTGGGATGTGGAATGGGTTCTTATGAAGGAAAAAGGGAAAAATGAGGAATTCTAAGATAATTCCCACAATAAGGTTGCAAATGATTGGAGCAAGGAGGGGATTTGAAACAGGAAGAGTTTCATTTTTCTTATGTCTAGATATGGAATGAGACCCCAACACCTCCTTTTATATGACAAAAGGATGTTTATTCGGTTGGGTGATGGGCTATAGGTAGTGGATTAGTTGGGAAACTACCCAATAGCCTGTAATCTCAACGAATTCCTTGCAACTTTTTAATTTTTGTAACTTTTGCAAGTATACGCGGGCTGTAATGGTGCAGATAGCATACATACGCAGGTTGTAGTGGTGCAAAAAGAATGTGTACGCGTGAAGTATTGGTGCATGGCATGTACATCTTCAAAAAATGAGTTTTTAAGAAGAGCAACTCAATGATGGCTTGGAAAAAATAGCAAGTTAGAGGGCCAAGTGTCAGGCATGCATGTATGGAGAGTTTTAGGTTTATAATAGATGCCCCCTATTTTGTGAGGTAAGAAGAGCATCTAATGGCCAAAATACATTACAAAATATTCACCAATGTACGAAGCGAGTAAGCCCGGTACCAGAGTTCGGGAGATGCCATATGCAAAAATAAAAATTGTCTCTCTGAGGCGGGAATACCCATGCTCGGGATGAAATAAATCATGGCTTCCAATCAAATACACTACAGATCCATGTCATATAACTATATAAAGTGTATCCAAAAGAAATACACAATGGATCTACATCTCAAAATCAAATATATACATGTATAATATCCATATTCAAGAATCCAATGACACCTGATGGCTGGAGATGAGGCCTTCAGAGCTCGAGAAACAACTTCAAGATCTTCAAAACTCAGGTAGGAGTGTAATGTGATTGTATGACTTCACTACATAGAGGTCTTTGACGACTCGTCGGGAATAGACCAGAGGATCTCGGTGATCAGGTAGAGAACTTCATCGATTTCGAACAAGGATTTGATTGGTATTTTGGGATGGCTAGACATGAGGTTAAGAGACAAACTGTAGAAAGGTCGACTCAGGCATGGTGAAACTTCCATTGGAAAAGATCACGAAAGATGATCAGACTCAGACAACATGACTTTGACATAAGTTCACGATGTAGGAGGCAACGCAAACTCTCCATGTGTTTGGAAGAATAACCAAACTGAGGAGGACATAGCTCTATGTCACAAGAAAATATTCCTAAGGTCATATTAGATCCCAATTTTTTCTGAACAAATGGAAGGATATGATTTTTCCAAGGGTGACTCATTGTGCTGCCAAAAAATAATATATATTTCCTGCCCTCTTTTTGGCTTTTTTTTATTTTTTTGTCTTTTTCAATTTTTTAAAGATCTTGAAAAAGAATAAAAGAATGATATGTTACAAAGGAGGAACGAGTATCACAAGAATACTAGTTCCAAGTGCAAGGAACACACCAATGCACAGAGCAAGGAGACATGTGAACGAAAGGGACACTCGGGGAAAATTCCTCCATGGGTCAAGGTGTTAGGTCGCAAAGGCAAAGTGCTACAAGGCTTGTGTATAAGGAAATGCTTCAAAGGTTCATTTGAGAGCAACATGGAGCCAACATTAGGCCAAAGATGCAGAGATGAAAATTCTATTAGAAAGACACAATGAAACCCCCTTCAATGTATTTTTCACGAGCCCAAATAAGGTAAGCTCGGTGGTTTTTTCACATTTAGAGAGTCTGAAAAAATGTAAAAGAAGACTTCATTGGGGTACCTTTTTCGAAAATAGTCTAATCGGTTCGAAAAAAGGGGTAAACTGGCATTAAAAAGACGTCTATTCAAAACCATTTTAACAATTATGACAAAGACAAGATCACTCGACAAACTTTTCAATTTTAGGGAATCTGAAAAGAGCTTAACTATGGACTCTGTAGGGGATGTTCTTCTGGACCAATTTAACAAGTGTGAAAGAACAAGGTCACTCGGCGATCTTTTCAATTTTAGGGAGTCTAAAAAGAGCTTAACTATGGACTTCATGGAGGATTTTCTTCTCAACCAATTTAGCGAGTGTGAAAGAACAAGGTCACTTGACGATCTTTTCAATTTTAGGGAGTCTGAAAAGATTTTAACTATGGAATCCCTAGGGGATGTTCTTCTGGTCCAATTTAACGAGTGTGAAAGAACAAGGTCACTTGACGATCTTTTCAATTTTAAGGAGTCCGAAAAGAGATTAACTATGGACTCCATGGGGGTTCCTTTTTTGAAAATTTAGTCCCTCGGGCCCGAAAAAGGGTTAACCTTATACCTGAGAATACTCTTCTAGCGAACCAAATTTCCTAGAGTATACCTTTGTTTGTAAAATTGACCATCCGGACCGAAAAAGGGGTAAACTACCGTTGGACAGACGTGCCTTCAAGTTTTAGTTTGGAGAACGTGAAGGACAACAAGATCGTTTGACAATATTTTCATGTTTAGAGAGTCTGAAAAGCGCTTAAAGAAGACTCCAAGAGGTTACTTTTCTTAGTTAATCCAGACAAGATTGAAAAGAATAAATGTAGTCTCGTTGAATGTTTCTTTCAGATTTAAAAGTGATCTTGAAAGGAAACAAAGTATGCTCATTTTTAGGAGTCCTGAGGGTGAGGCCAAGAGTGATGATGCAACAGACGTATGAAGCTCAATCTCGTAATCATGACAGGACTAACAAGGACTCCCAAGCCTAAATTCATTAAAGACAACATGGACACCAAAATGCAACAAGGATCTAACTAGGGCATCAATGTGGAGGTAGGCTCTACCACTAAATTACGACACTTCTAAAGCACCAATGACGGTTCTTTGTCGCAGTTCGATGGGATCGATCCTATGGTGAAGAAGAAAATACAACGAGATGCAGAAAGTGGAGGTGGAATCCTAACTCATATGTAAAACATTGGAAAAATGACTTTTACCAAAAGACCTTTGAAAGTGACGCATCTCCCAAAAAGGTTACCAAACCAAAAGTGAAGTGCATCGTATCATCCAATAAGAAACTCAAGAACCACATTAAATGATTTTCAAGCCAAAAACAAATGATAAAGGGTTCAAAAAAGTGGCAAAAAGGGACAAAAATGTCTATAAATAGAAGCTAACAACTCATTTTCACCATTGCAATTTGAGAATTAACCAAAAGGTAAAAAAGACCCCTCTACTAAAAGAGTTTATTCCAGGAGCTTCAGAGGATGAAATGAACTTCCGCTCAGACCAAGTAAGTATGAACTCATTCCTCTTTCATTTCAATACTTCAATTTTGCATATTTTTTAGTTTTTGAGGGGGCACGCCCTCCTAAAAAAGGGAAGCCCTACATGTACGTGGGTTTTCAAAGGAAAACCAACGTACATCCGCAGGAAGAAAATAAGTTGCCCGTGAATGTATGCGATTGTGTCCAAAACAACCCACGTACACCCTCAAAAGAATTGAAAAATAAAATGTGCAAGAGTTAAATCCCCCTTGAACTTGTCATGTAACAGGATGTATGCCCACTGGAGGGAGAGGGAACATGAGGAGATCGATGTCTTGGTGGATGAGGACCCTGCTTCTATTTCCGCATTAAAAAAATGTGGGCTATGTAAGTTATACTAGTGCCTGCTTATGAGGGCACAACCCAGGCTTATGAATGCCCTGGTGGATTACTAGCACCCGGATGTAGAGGCGTTCATGGTTGAGGGGAATTCAGTGACTCCAATGACCAAGGACATTTAATTTTTGAATGGCCTCTCGAGAAGAGGGGAACCAATCAACCTGTGCACATTTCCTCCTGAACCCTTCAACATCACCGACTACATCGGGATGCACTATGAGGCAGGCACTGAGAAAGTAGGTTCTCAAGTTCCCATAAAGAAGATCACCAACCTATCATTGAAGGTGATCCTACTTCTCATTGGGCGGATCACTAGATCTGCGGTAGTCCACCAGGATTCCTGGGTGCACATGTATTGTGCCATGCAGTTCCTTGACACACACATTTTTGACTGGAGAATGACCATGCTGACTTGCATGAAGAGGCAGCTTACAGATTGTCATGAGCGTAGAAACAAAATATTCGGGTTCGGTATCGGTATATGCCCGTTCTTCTTTAAGAAGGTACCCAACTTGAGTCCTATAGAGACAGTGTGGGGGCATGTGGCCTCTTTACCAGTGGTGTGCATATGGGAAACATTGTTTCCACGACATGGGGGAGGAAAGACCGTAGAGGCCTTCGACGACACATTTTTTGACTGGTGGGCATGGCAGATTCCGATGATAGAGGAATACCCCTACGTCGGAATCAAATTTTATAGGGATCCAGACATTACCGTACCTCATGGAGAGGATCGAGGAGATATAGGTACGTGTATTTTTAAAGTTATTTAATTTTTTGTTTCTTTTTATATATATCGTTTTTATGTGTATCAAATTATCTGACAACTATGTATCTGCTATGTAAAAATGTGGGACCTGTGTGCCCAATGGAATTCTCAATGATCAGGTGGCATCCTCGACCAGAGGCAGTACCAGCGGCAGGGGGACCTCCATCCAGAGAGGTTGAGAGAATTTTGAGATGGGTGGAGTGGAACCTCGTTGCACTCACTCATGTCGTTCCCATGGACAAGATCGAGGATCTCTCGCCATCAATGTAGCCTCATGTAGTTGGGGTGCCACAGACTTGGGTCCAACTCTTCCAGCATCTAGTCAACGCCGTTTTTCTCTATGGCAGGGCCAACAAGTGCCATGCTGAGATAGGATGGACCTCTTATGTGCCGAGGGAACTCTTTTTGTATATTTTTGAGGACATAAGCCCCACGATGTATACCAGATATATTATTTTTTGAGGTATTCGCACCCATCTATGTACTCTAACACTTTTCAAGATATATATATATATATATATACATATATTTACATATTTTATGTCTTATGGATCACATTTTTACAAATGTATGTACATGTGTATGTGTGTTCCTTTTTTAATGTGTGTGCAATATGCCAATCTAATACTTGATTAGCTAGAGTATCTGTAATTTGATTTAATCTCCTAGGAACATGGATATACGTAATGAAATCAAAGAAACATTCTAAGAGGCGTACCTTAAGGAATCGTCGATGTAAATTAGGATCATAAACACGGTAAAACCCATTTAACTGGGACACAACTAGTTGAGCATCTAAGTAGATCTGGAGGTGATAAATACCATGCGACAAAGCATCACTAAGAAACTCTATCATTGCACTATACTTGGCGACAGTGTTTGTAGAATCACCTAGACAGACATCTCTGAAAGATAACAACTGGCCTTGAGGCATGAAAATCACCCAAGCTGCGGAAGCAAGCCTCCGAGTGTATTGGCTAGTGCCATCTGCAAACCCAAAAACCACCTCTGATTCACTTGACATCTACCACAGTGAAAAATATAACATAAATAATGACATGTCCATAAAACAAAAAGACAAAAACTAATTGTATAAGAAATATACATATGTACAAGAAGTCACCCAGGAGACCAACCTACGAGTAATACTTCTTGAGGTAAAGCCCATTTCTAGGCTTCGCCAAAGCATTTCCCTCAAATTAAACTATACCATAAGCGCCCTTCTTTAAGACTTCTTTCACAATAAAAGGTTTGAACCACATCGGTTTGAACTTTCCTGCCCCCAGGGGATCCTTATCTTGGTCGTATACTAGGACAAGGTCACCTTCAGAGAAAATCTGAGGACGAACAGACTGATCATATTGACACTTGACTTGTTGCTTGTGAGCCTCATTGGCCAAGGCTGCATCATGGATTTTGTCATCGAGTTACTCAATATATAATAAGAATTCCTCAAGCGGTGAAGTGTTTGGCAATAAATCTACTTCCAACTTTAGAGACGAGATCTCGCACTCTATAGGCAAGACTGCTTCCATCCCGTAAACGAGTTGAAAAGGTGAGAAATTGGTGGCAGTCTTTACAAACATTCGGTAGGCCCATAATGTCGAGAACAACATCAAATGCCAATTTGACTTGGAAGAATTGATCGTTTTCTATAGAATAGTCTCGAGGGACTTATTCACAACCTCCACTTGACCATTCGCTTGTGGGTAGTATGGTGATGAATGCTCTTTCCTAAACCCAAGATTTGATGTTAAATAAGACATCATTTTGTTTTGAAAGTGACTGCCATGGTTAGTGACAATATCCTTCAGGATGCCGAACCTTGCTACTATCTGGTTGAAAGTAAAGAGAGTTGTTGTTTCACCATCATTATTAAATGTTGGCATAGTCTCAACCCACTTTGTGAAGTAGTCTACCGCTATGATAATATAACGATGCCCCCTAGATGAGGCTGGGTGGCATGTAGTAAAATCAATCCCTCACTTGGTGAAGGGACCAACAATAATGACGGGAAACATGGGAGTAGGATGTTCCCTCATCTTTCGAGAGAAGATCTTACACGGGTGGAACTTCTTGACTGACTCAACACAATATTTGATTAATGTAGGCCAAAAGTAACATGCTCGTGGAATTGTTTGGGTTGTTTCCAACCCAGAAAAATGACCTCCACATGCTCCATTGTGGTATTCATTAAGAACAAGTTCATCTTCTTCGTGAATAAGGCACTGGTGAAGAATGCAATATACACCTCGACGATACAAAGTGTCTTCGAGGAAGAGATATTTTCGTTCTTGATGGCGTATTCATCGACGCTCAACGCGACAAGCAGAGGTGGGGTACTTCAAAATCTGGAGATAGAATAGTATATCTCCATACCATGGGTCCGAAGATGCGATCAAAAAAATATCTCCTTTATTAAGCAATTCTTCAGGTGTAACATCACCTTATTTGACCGACAATTCCGAAATAAGTTCCGCAAAGACCAGTGACTTTTTGGATTTCGTGAAAACAAAATCCAAGTCAAATTCCTAGAGGATAACAATCCATATACTGATCTTTCCGCCAATGGTGCATCGTGTCAACACATATTTAAATGGATTCAAAACAACAATGACGGTGGTCTTGCGAAGCAGGATATAATGACGGAACCATTGGACAACATGCACTACTTCCAAATAAATTTTTTCAACATGGGAGTAGTTGAGTTCTAGTCCAACCAGGCCTTGGCTTAGGTAATAAATCACATTCTCTTCGCGCAGATCATCCTCTGGAACCAAGACCATACCGATGGTCGACTCTATGAAGACTAAGTACAATAAGAAATATTTATTATAATTTGGAGGCATAGCAGAGGGGAAGATGTGAGGGCACGTTTCAATGCTTCGAAAGAGCGTTGAGCATATTCATCCCAACAGAAAGGGACTCCCTTTTTCAGTAAACGCATAAACCCTTTAGTGATATTTACATAGTTTGTGATAAAACGTCGAAGAAAGATCTCTTTTCCCTATAAGATTTGAAGCTGAGGGACTGTGTATGGGGGAGACAACTGAACTATTGCCTCAACCTTAAGAGGATCGACCATGATCCCTATTGTTGAAACTATGAAACCTAAAAGACAACCCGACATCATGCAGAAACTGCACTTATTAGGATTCAAGCGAATCTGATAGTAGTGACATTGTTCGAATATTAGTCAAAGGTGTGCAGGATGATCATCTTTCTTGTGAGATCATGATGGTATATCATTGAGATAATCCTCGACTATATGTCTAAGATCGTGGAAAGAAAAAGACATGGCCCACTGAAAATTGGCTCTAGCATTCTTCAGGCCAAAAGGCATCTTACGATAGCAAATGTGCCCCATGGATAGATAAATGTTGTTTTATGCTGGTCTTCAGGATTTATCTGAATCTGGTTATATCCCAAAAAACCATCCATGAATGAAAATACCTCACATCCTGCGCATTCATCGACAATCTGATCAATGAATGGGGTGGGGAAATTATCCTTTGGACAAGCCTTGTTCAAATCATGAAAGTCCATACACACACAAATCGTACCCTTTTTTTTGTTGACTGCAACAGGATTTGACACCTATTGAGTCAACTGAATGGGGTAGATGAAACTGGCTTTGAGTAGTTTCTCTACTTCAGCCTTAATAGCTTCCACTTTCCAAGGATTCACCAGACGAAGCTTCTGTCGGATTGGCTTGGTGTCAGGATAAGTCGTTATCTCATGTTCGACATTTCTTGGATCAGTGCCTGGCATTTCCTCGTAAGACTAGGCAAAAACATCATAGAATTCCTTAAATAAATCTGTATAGATCTGAATCTCCTTGGGGGAGCTTTCTATTTCGACAAAGACATTCTCCACGACGCTAGGGGTTATGGATATGTTAATAGGTATTGTTTCAGCAACATTTGTCATGTTACCCTTGGCATAAATTGTGTGCATAGCCCGAGGATTAACATGGCAATACTTGTCTCCAGTCATAGTCAACACGAATTCACCTGCCTCTATTCTTCTTAACTCTAGGAGAAAATAAGATCTGTGATGGAAATCATCCCAGGGTCTATTCGGACCATTCAATGCTTCTATAATCACTTCATCAGAGGGAAAGACCAAGTCTAAATAATCTGTATTAACGAGGGAACCTTGATCCCAAATAGGCTCGAGAACTGGATCTAACTCTTCTGTGGGAGTCAGATCGGGGTCGGTTGAAGCTTGTTGGACAATACTGTACGCAAATTATTCCGCAGACAAGGGAATGGCCATGCTAGGATTCCTTGTCCCTTCCATTGAATCCTATGGGGAAGGAAGATTCCACGGATTTTTAAAGTAAGTCATTTGGAACGACAACACTTGAAAAATTTTAACCCTAGGATGGTCGGGGGCAGCCGATATAAAATTGAAATCTCTAGAGGGAGGCGGGTAATTGAAAGTACCCATCAAAGGTGGGAACAAAACAACCCCTACATTGATGACGTCGGGTTCAGGGTTATCAAACATTGGGACCGTGGATGCCCCCGATGAAGGGTCGGGCCGGGATAAGGACAATTGGTCAATGGTTATGATTCGTCCCTCGTGTGGAAAAAACAAGACCAGAAAAAATATGGCAACCACTCCATGCATTGCATAAGTTCAAATCCTTCCTAACAGAAGGTTGTAGTCGAGAGGTGCATCGATTACTTCAACTTCGACACACACGGTATTCCCTCCTAACTACACGGGGAAAGAAGGGATTATTTCATGTGGTGTGAAAGAATGACTGTCAAAAGTAGTAAGCATAGTAGGTGACGAAGACAAAAGAGGTTGGCCAATGGCCTTCCAACATGCCAATGACATCACATAGGTTAAGGCTCCCTCATCAACCACTGTATGAAAAATATTTCGAGTAAAATATTTTGTGGGGTGAGCCACTATGTAATGACCCTTTTCTTATTAATATGAATAATTTCATATATAATCCTAAACATTAGCTAATTATAGTTAATCATTATATAACTTTAGTTAATCATTATATAATCCTCGTAAGACTAGGCTATTGGTTGGCCTTCGATTTCGTTGACTGCACACTCTGTACATCCGACGTTTGGGTAGGGGGAACTACCGAACCAGAGGTCTGGCTGGCCACTGTCTACTGTATCGACAATTGTTGCAATTGATTTGACATATGATCAATGGAATTCCCTTGTGTTGAACCAACTATACCATTGACATGTGGTCCATAATTTTGTATGGCCTTGTCAAGGATGGACCGTGGCGCATCCAGCAAAAACTCATAGAGTAAGCCAGACTAAGATTATATCAATTCGAGTTGTTGTGCTCTAATTATCGCCTCCTACTCTGAAAACACTTTCGACATTGCAACATCCTTGGATAATTTGATCCATATTTTATGAGCAAAATGAAATGAATACAGATTATTAACAGGTGCTTAACACAAAATAACAGAGATACAGTAAAACTGGTTTTCTATTCAATAAAGAAATAAGCTGGAAACTGTAAAATGCAGCAGAAACAAGCTTGCTGGAATGGTGACGGCTTATCTCTGAGAAGAGATGTGATGGCTGCGCTCATTCACAAGAAGATGATTACAATGAGGCTCTCAAGGCCTTTTTACAATAAACAAGAGTTTCCTAAACATCCAAAAACCTAACCCTAAGAGATGAAGCACCAAAAGTCATGTGGGCCCCGTTTGGGTAAGTTAGTACATCAACTTCTCGGGGTCATAGATTTTGCAGATGATCTCTGTTTTAGGCATATGATATCCCATTGGGAAGATCTATCCAAGGAATACAACAGTTGCGACCACAACATACCCCAAAAAATTTCATTTAGGGCCTCAAAACGGCTCCGAAAGTTCTAGACTTGAAAAACTGCTAAAAATAGTAAATTATCAAAATTGTTAGAAAGTGTTTTGAGCCAACTGGAAAAGGTGGGTGGCCACCGATATCCACATGGATCAATCCTCCATCCTTAGAAATAAATGGTCTCCATTGCATTGAGTTCCCCCATCAGATGAGAAAATTTCTGTTGAATTTGGCTCTGGGTGAGCCACTTGCATTAGTGCAGAAGCTGCCCTACTTTGACAACTTGATAAAGTTGGATCCTTTGTTTTTGAGTGCCCTTGATCTGTGTGTCCACAATCTGATCATTGGATGCCTGTTGTATGCAGTCGGGGTTGAGCTCTATTGGTGTCAGTTGTTCTACTACGTCTGAGGTGTCCAATAATGGTGGGAAATAAGGTCGAAGGAGGTCCACATTGAACACTGGGTGTAGACCAAGGAAAGGAGGAATGTTGAGCTCAAAAGCATTATCCCACGTAACCTTGGTGATAGTGTACGACCCATAATGGAGTGGGCGAGCCTTCCAATGGGGTCCTGTAAGGCATTCTTTCTGCAAGTGCAACCAAACTTTGTCACCCACCTGAAACTTATGTGGCACCCGATGTTGATCATGGCGTTGTTTGTACTTGTCATTAGACTTCTGTAGGATATCCTGAACCTATTGGAAGATGTGCTGGATCCGCTCAATGAACCGGGTGGCTTTATTAGCTTCAGTTGGATCAGGAGATGAGTCAGTCGAGGTGAACTCAAGGGGAAGTGCAACATCTATGGGACCCAATGATTGGAATCCCAACCCCACCTGAAAGGGGTTGTGTCTGGTTGAGCTATGCAGGGCTCGGTTGTAGCTATGTTGGACATAGGGAAGGCTCTCATCCCATGTGCAGGGGTTCTTGAACTATACATGCGAAGGATATGCACAATCATTCGATTTACAACCTTGGTTTGGCCGTCTGTCTGGGGGTGGAAGGCCATGGATTTGGTGAGCTTGGTGTCCAGTAATGACCAGAGGCTTGAACAGAATGTGCTGAGAAATCGACTATCCCAATCTGAGACAATGGTTTGTGGGATTCCAAAATGTACCCAGACTCATTCAAAGAAGAGCTTGGCAACTCCCTCTATTGTGATGCTCTTCTTGCAGGCAACCAGAATCACCATCTTAGAAAAGCGATCTAGAACAAAAAAAAAAAGTCATTTCCCCACTTGGTGGACATGAGGCCCAACATGTAGTCCATTGAGATGGATTCCCATGGCCTGTCAGGAGTAGGAAGAGGGGTGTAC
Source organism: Picea engelmannii (assembly GCA_009831015.1). Lineage (NCBI taxonomy): Eukaryota > Viridiplantae > Streptophyta > Pinopsida > Pinales > Pinaceae > Picea > Picea engelmannii. Next base: position 224,619 of record ML800344.1, on the reverse strand, counting down.
AGGCCCTGTTTCTTAGTGGTCGGTTTGGCAATAGCGCAGGCAATGCAACACCTGATATACTTGCTAACCTCCTGTCGAAGTTTCGGCCAGTAGAAATGTTTATGTAGCATCGCCACTATCTTTTCGACACCGAAGTGTCCTGCCACCTGAATATAGTGGGCTTCCCAAATCATCTTCGCTCGCTATCTTGATGGAACACATATATAGCCCAGACAACAGAACAACCCATCCTGAAGATGGAAATTATCGACAACTGCGTTTGCACCCAACATTTGGTAGGTGGTGGCGAATTCAAGGTCTATCTCATAGAGTTGGGGCCATGGGCTGCAAGAGTCTAGCATCATGGTGAGTGCCGTGACTGGTGGTCTTCTGAGGAAATCAGTGACACGATTGGTGCTTCCTATTTTATACTTTATGTTGAGATGGAATTGCTGCAAGTATGTGGACCACTTTTGATGGTGGTCATTCTACAATTTTCCCTATGTCTGCATGAACTGTAGTGGCTTATGATTAGTGTGGATGATTGTCTCCTTCCCAAGAATGTAATGTCTCCACTAGAAACAGGATTGCACAATGGAGTACATTTCTTTATCGTAAGTAGGGTACTTACGGATAGTATCTGACAGTGTCTCACTATGATAGGCCACATGGTGGTTGTGTTGAGTGAGAATGGTGCCCACAGCTTAGTCTGAAGCATCTGTCTCAATCTCAAAGGGATGTTGTAGGTCTGGTAGTGAAAGTACTAGGGCCGAGCACAAGTGCTACTTCAAATCATCGAATGCTTGTTGTTGGGACCGACCCCACGCAAACTTCGCCTTACCACCACCCCTGTTTATTTGGATGAGGGCACATGTAATATGGGAGAATCCCAGCACAAAGCTATGGTAGAAATTGGCAAGCCCTAAGAAGCTCCGAAGCTCAGTGAGTGTGGTTGGGGCTGGCCAGTCACGAATGATTTGGATCTTGGCTAGATCCACATGTATGTCATGTTGATCAATGATGTAGCCCAGGTAATGGACCCTGTCCATGCCGAAGGAGAATTTTTCCAAGTTGGCATATAGCTTGTGCTGCCGCAGAGTGTGCAAAACCTGGTGAATATGTTGCAAGTGTTTGGCCCAAGTCTTGCTGTAAATTAGAATGTCATCTAGATATACCACTACAAAAGTATTGGTGAATGGTCGTAGGATATTGTCCATCATCCTCATGAAAGTGGTTGGAGCATTTGTCAGTCCAAAGGGCATGACCAACCATTCAGAAAGGCCTTCCTTTGACTTGAAGGTGGTATTCCATACATCTATTTGTTCTATCAGGACCTGGGGGTAGCCAGACTTCAGATCAATCTTACTGAAGTATTTGGACACCGTAAGTTGATCAAGGAGGTCATTGATTCAGGGAATCGGGTACCGATTTCTGACTGTGATTTTATTCAGAGCCCGATAATCAATACAAAGTCACTAGGTTCCATATTTCTTCTGTACCAGCATGATTGGGCTCCCACAAGGTGATGAGATGGGATGGATGTGCCCCTTGTGGAGCAGTTCTTGGATCTGTCGCTTGATCTCCTCATTATCTAACAAAGAGCGATGATAGACTGGCCCATTGGGCAGCGGTGCGCCGGGGGTCAGATCGATGGGGTTCTTGACCTAGTAGTGAAAAGGTACCCTTGTAGGTGAGGAGAAGATATCTGAGTATTCTTCCATGACCTTATCTATTTTATTTTGCTATGTGGAGAGGTCGGTCACAAAGACCCTAGATGTGGCTGTGATATTTCGCTTATTCTGAGAGCGAATCACGAAGAAGAAAAAATTCCCCATCTGAGAGATGACCTTCTTGCATTGCTTAGCAGAGATAAAGGAAATATCACTAGTTGGGACTGCCTCGGGTATCCTGTACAATTTCCTGTTCAAAGTAATAGTAACACTATGAGGCCTAGACTCATATACAGTATGACGTTTCCATAAATAAGGTTGGCCCAAAAGAACATCACAAAATTTGAGAGGAGCAACATCACACAATACCTTGTCTTTGAAGGGCTTGATGTCGTACGACAGTCGGCACTATTGGCTAACGTGGAGATCGCTTCCTTGGCGGATCCATCCAATGGTGTAGGGTTGTGGGTGCGGCGTTGTTGGCAGAGCCAGCCGCTTGACGACCTCTGCTGAAATGAGGTTCTTCTGGCTACCGCTATCAACAATGAAGTACAATGGGGTGCCTTTTACCCACATCTATGAATGGAAGAAACGCTCTCCTTCTTCTGGCTCATTTGGTTCACTAGGCTGGAGCTTGGTGGTAGAAATGGTGGCACTAGATTCCACGTCAATGATCTATCTTCCCCTTTCTGGTTCTAGCTCAGAGTCATAATCTGCATCTGATTCAGAGGCTTTCACTTCAGCCACTAGCGACTGCTTTAAGCGACAGTCAGTAGTGTTATGCCAAGGGATCTTATGGAAGTCGCACCACTTTCCGGTGTCTTTCTTTGTCTTTCCGGTGTCCTTCTTTTCTTGCATCTTGGACTGGTTGTCCTAATATTATCCATCTTTGCTCTGTCCTTTTTTCTGTGGGTTGGGGCCACCCTTTCCTGGCTTTTGTTGTGAGGGGTTCCTAGTCCCAAATAGCTGTGTCTTTTGTTTGAGCTTCTACTCGATTTTGATGGCATATTTGTAGGCCGTGCCCAAGGATGAGATATCCATAAATTCCATTTTGGTCTAGATGTATCTATTCATAGCACCATGATACTTGAGCACTAGATGTCACTCTGAATCTTTGATACCCATCTTGGTGAGCAAGGTATGGAAGATATTTGTGAAATTTGGCACTACTTGGTTTCTTTCTTACCGCAATGTGGTCCATTTGGTATACTGGTCGTCATAACTTCTGACATGGTAGTATTGTTCCTTAATAACATCCCTTAAGGATTCCCAGGTGGTCATGAATGAAAATAATGAGGTTTCCTCTGTTTCCTTTTTCTCACAGAACGTTTCCCACCAATCTTTGACATGGGGAATGACTTTGAGGAGTGAAAAAGTAATATTTTCTCTATTTGAAAAGTTATGGACAGAAAAATACCCTTCCATTAGATTCAACCACTTGTCTACAGCATCCGTGTCTATCTGAAATTCAAATATAGGAATATTGAAGTTTGTTTGTACCTTGAAGGGGGTGGCGCCTCCGTTCGAAGAATATGCGTCGCTTGTTGGTAGCCGCCGAAGGATTTGCGCGAAACTATCCATCATCTCGTTCCTCTGTTGCATGAGGGATTCCTCAATAAACAGTTTGAAAGGATCTCTTGTCTCGTCATATTTATTTTCTCCTACCATGAGAGGTCGCTTGGGCGTGCGAGAGATTTTGTCCTCAAGAGAAACAAGCTCGAGACCCAAGTCTTTGTACTCTGACCTCGTTGGGGACATGCATTTAGACGACAAGGAGTAGACCGTTATGATATCACTGATCCGTATTTTATGAGAAGAACGAAATGAATACAAATTATTAACAGGTGCTTAACATAAAATAACAGAGATACAGTAAAACTAGTTTTCTATTCAATAAAGAAATAAGCTGGAAACTGGCAGTGGAAACAAGATTGTTGGAATGGTGGCGGCTTATCTCTGAGAAGAGTTGTGGCGGCTACGCTCATTCACAAGAAGATGATTACAATGAGTCTCTCAAGGCCTTTATACAATAAACAAGAGTTTCCTAAACATATAAAAACCTAACCCTTGGAGATAAAGTGCCAAAAGTCATGTGGGCCCCGTTTGGGTAAGTTAGTACATCAACTTCCCAGGGTCGTAACTTTTGCATACAATCTCCATTTTAGGCGTACAATAGCCCATTGGGAAGATCTATCCGAGGACTACAAAAGTTGCACAAATTTTCATGTTGAAATTTTGCAACTGCAACATACCCCAAAAAATGTCGTTTAGGGCCTCAAAACGGCTCTGGAAGTTCTGGACTCGAAAAACTGCTAAAAATAATAAATTATCAAAATTGCTAGAAAGATTTTTTGAGCTAGCTGGAAAGGGTGGGTGTCCACCGATATTAACCTGAATCATAATTGAGGTACCAAAGACTTCAGGAACCACTCCAGTAGGAATGTCTGTGGGACCTATACCTTGATCAATCTCTTCTGACACCTCCATTCTCGGATGTGATCCAAGATATGATCATCCTTCGCCTGCTCAAAGTTAGCCAAAAATTCAGTGCTGGCATCGTATCTCATAGGTAGTTGGAAATGGTTTAGGAAAACCATCGCCAAATCAATAAAGTAAGAGTATCTTGAGCGGTTGAGCTCGATGTACCATTTCGCGGCACCCTCGATGAGAGTGCGTTGAAATAGAGACAATTGTACAAAGTCGTCTCGCATCGAATTCGACAAGAAACATAGGTGGAAAGTTGTCACGAGATCACCTGGGTCTTCACCAGGCTTGCCTTCGAACTTCAGAATGTTTGAGGGAAACTTAGTTGGCATGGGAGGCCAACACGGATCATGAAAAATCGAGTCATTAAGAAACGTTGACAAGTCTAGAAAATGTAACGTTGCTAGAAACAATAGTTTTGGCTGGGTACTATGTACAGGAAAAAGGGAGCCTGGAGTTTGACTGGCACCAGGTTGCCACAAAAAGTTGGGTTGCTGGCCAGGCTTCTTGTAGACACCATGACCTTGACTAGCGTATGGAAACTGCATTTGTTCGGATTTCATCAGTTGATTCCTGTAATTGAACATCGAAGTTTGGGCAGGGATTGCTCCCTGCATTGTGTTCCAAATATTCTGGAAGGGGTTTCCCCCTGCTGATTCGACGGGCATAGGTATAGAGCCTTGCCTGGGGTTCCATTGACCATGGAAGGGTTTTCCCCCAGTCGACATCCCTAACAATGGAAGTGATCCCTGCCAAGGATTCCAAAGTCCTTCTGAGGAGAAAACTCCTATGTTTTCTCCCTATGTAGGAATAGTACCCTACACAAGATTTTGTTGTCCAAAACTAGGGTTGCCCTTGGCCGAGACGACAGATGACGAAAAAGAGTTATTACTAAATGCATCGAACAAAGAGAACGACATGGATCCCACTGGCATGGCATAAGAAGAAGGTCCTAGACTGCCTGCTCCAAACATAGTGTAGTTCGTGTTCGACCCGACGGGTGGCTAGAAATCACCGTCGATCGAGGGGGGCAGAGGAGGTATATGACCTCCACCATAAGGGATAGAGTTATAGGAGGATGAGGTTCCCCCCATGGACCCTTGCAAGGGAGCGTTCGAGCTCCCTGCCCCCAGACCCATGGTCTGTAGGGTGGATTAGGTAAGGAGGGAGTTCGTATCAAAATTGGGCATCCCACATGAAAATGGAGGGCCTGTCGCACTCTGTGTGAATAGAGAAGTGGTTGCCACCAATGACGGGATCAGACCACTACCCGAAGTAGAGGTGGTCGAGACCATTGTAGTCTGAACTGGTGAAAGTGGGTTAGGAGGCGGAATGCCCCCAGTGGTGGCAACTATTGAGGGAGTGTGAGGACTCCCTGATGAAATAACAACATTTGATTCCATAGATGCTTACAAAAACATCTGTCGCTCGTGATGTGTTACCCTTGGAGGGACAACTTGTATCAAGAGTGGCACCGATAAGTCAGTGATTGAAGTGTTGGCTAGCCCAAGAGCTTCCGCTACAAGGTCAGAAACTGTAGGTGCCTGCGACCTAGTCTCTTCGAATGACCCTTGTTGGTCAATTCTTCACCATAATGGTGGAGGTGGTGGCTCCAATGTAATCGGTAGAATGATCTGAAGCCTTGGAGACCAACGAAGCTCTTGATCTTCCACCTTGTGAAAATATCAATGACACAGTAAGGCTTTTACTAACGTTTAAAAACAAGCACACACTAGAAAATTCCCTACAAGATAAAGAAAACAAACCACTATCTAGTTGGAAAAACAGTTACGCCAACCAATACTAGAGAAACTTACCGGTGCAAGTGCAACTAGAACACGGAAGCACCCTACGGGTATACTCTGCAAAGCATGACCCGACGTCTGCCCTAGGTACCGTGGTATAACCCCGCAGTCACTTGTGTAAATCTCTAGAATAAAGGCAACTAAGTTTCCATCTCGTAAATAGTCACCAAGTGGGTACAGTCGATAGTCAGGTGGACCGCAATGAGTAGGATAGAAAGTCTGAAACCTACCAAGGGTATCGAGAGCAAGTGGTCTGGAATAAAACTGAGGATTTCGAATGGATTCGAGGTCCACAAATCTCCATAGGCAAATGCAACCAAAAGTATCCCATGACAAGTCCTCAATATGCGTTCCCCACTATGCTTGGTCCGACTTTGGAGGGGTTATCTCCACTACCTTTCTTTACGCAACCTCGTGTTTAGCCCCTGTGTTAGAGGGGGGTCCTGGATAACTTTCATGTCACTGGACTTTTTACACTCCCTGGTTCTGACTCAAATGTTTGTTTATAAGCCTTGAAGAGTTTCCTCTCCAACCTAATTCAAGACTCTAGCCTAAACTAGTTGATTGACCCTACAAACATAAAGTCTAATTAATTTTAATTAGCGTTCATTTTAAATGGCTTGTTTTAACTCAAGGAAATGGCAGTGAATCTAGTGATGTGTATGGGAGACGAAGAAGGAGAAATAAACAAAACTGGAAGAAAAATTACTTCTAGTTAACAATAAATATTTGCAACTAACTCTTTAAACCAACTTTTTCAAGATCTTTGAAAGAAATACCTAAAACAAAATTTCACTCAACTACGAGCTACTTAGTGTTCTAAGAAATCAGTAAAGAGATTAAAAATTGAACTCTTTTTCCTTTCAAGTAAAATAAGTTAACCCTAACTACTTTACCAAACTAAGAAATGAAAATGTTTTTCTATTTTTTTATTAAATGCTTCAAACAATAAACTTGAAATAAATTCTTTTTCTTTTTCTTTAAAGAAAGTGAAAGGGGAAAAAGTGAGAAACAAGACAAGACTGAAACTGACCTATGGACCACTGCGGATTGCAAGGAGTCACTAAAGACACCAAACAGGCTGATCAAGAATCAAAGACTCCCCTAAAACCCTTTTGAAGTAAACACAAGAAATCTTGAAAGAGACAAGAAAACTGACATCTAACCCAGGCTTTGACTATAAAAAACAGAGACATTGATCTTAATCAAGAAACCCTGAGAAGTAAAACCTCAATCAGGGAAGAGGTTAATTGTCTCTTCTTAAAAATAGTTTCTTGACACAAGTATGTTATTGATGCTTAATAAGCCTTCGTATGTATGTGGGTTGTCTATAAAGAAGGGCACGTATGTACGCATGCTGACCCACAACAAGCCTTGTACATCTCTGTATTTCTTGAAAAAAATAAATGAAACAAGTAGACTAACAGGGTAGGGAGAATTGGTATGGCACCAACAAGTGACCAGAATCTCTTAAAAGACTCAACGGACTCACAAAAACTCAAAAATGTATAAAACCAATCACACACCCGAAAAATCCCCTAAACCCCTAGAGGCTTCCCCAGTATGGTCGCCAGTTCTTCTAGCAGGAAAATCCCCCTTATGGATACACCAGGGTTTACAATGTAGGAAGATAAATAACTGTTTAAAAGTCTCCTACTTCTCTAACTACCCCAAACATACCCTAGACTTATGAAAGAAAAGTAAAATGAGAAGGATCTGGTAACTGTACCTTTACTCTGCATCCGATGTTTATCTTATCGCGCTTGATAGCTTTGCTGACTGCAAACTTCCTCCCAAAGGTTGGCCTTCATTCAAAGACAGATAAATAGAAAACTAAAAGCATACATTTCATACATAAATAAGGATTAGATGTTAGAATAAAAACATAAAACAAATGCAAACATTCAACACATCATGTTTTGGGACAGAAAAAAGTACTTCTTTTATTGATAATACAATGATCACTTACAACCAAAGTCGGTTACTGCTCCTCAAACCTGGTCCAGGCTCCTCTTCACCAAGCTCCAAGTGCACCTTCATGTATCTTTCTCCTCTCAAACTTCTTCTTGGGACGTGGAATGGGTTCTTATGGAGGAAAAATGAAAAAAAGAGGAATTCTAAGGTAATTCCCACAACAAGGATACAAATGCTTGGGGCAAGGAGGGGATGTGAGATGGGCATAGTTTCATTGTTTTTATGTCTAGATATGGAATGAGACCCCAAAACCTCATTTTATATGAAAAACTGATGGTTATTCGGTTGGGTGATTGGCTATAGGTGATGGATTAGTTGGGAAACTACCCAATAGCCTGTAATCTCAATGAATTTCTTGCAAATTTTTAATTTTTTCAACTTTTGCAAGTATACGCGGGCCGTAATGGTGCAGCTAGCATACGTACATGGGATGTAGTGGTGCAGCAAGCGTGTGTATGTAGAAAATATTGGTGCAGGGCATGTACATCTTCAAAAAATGAGTTTCTAAGAAGAGCAAATGAGTGATGGCTTGGAAAAAATAGCAAGTAAGAGGGCCAAGTTCCAGGTATGCATGTATGGAGCAATTTAGGGTTATAACACATACGGGTGCATCCACTATGGATGGATGTGATGGAAGAGGTTGTGCAAATGGGTGGCCTGCAGGTGAATCCATTGAAGATGCATGGAATAAGACAAATGTTGGGGGTGGGAAGTAATGGACCTCCACAGGTTGTACAAGTGATGCAAACTCCCTTGGATTGGAGTAAGCTAACGCTAAAGTAGAGCCTAGGTGCCCAAATACTGCAGTAGTATTATAACTAGAGAATATGTTGGCAACCTACATACATATTAGTAATATTGAACTATTAGTACCAAATAGTAAAATTCAAAAACATAAACACAACAAATTTGAGATTTAAACGGAATTTAACTCTACCCATGATACCTACGATGTAGGTGAATTTTCCATCCCAGATGGACATTCCACAACATCGCCTGGTCCCACATCTTGTAGAAACATAAGAACATTAAAAATTTGAGGATTCCATAAAATAAAGAAATTATTATGGTGAAATTATCAAATGTGACACATACTTGTGTATGGGGTATGCCCAATGAGAAGACTTTCTCTACTGTTGCATTAGTGGTGGAGATAGGCACTGCCGCATCCATGGGCGTAGAGGGTCTGCTACACAAACATAACAACTACAAAATAACATACAATAAAATATCGATATAAATACATAGAATACAAAATAAATATATAATCATGAAAAAAATAGTGATGGTTAAGATACTATCCTCCTCCATGAAGCTATGTTTTCCACTAGCTTCTATAGGCCCATAACAGATATTCCCACAGCTCAAGCATCTGTGAGGCTCACATGGAAGATTGTTATGTCCATGTACCCTCTCTTCACTAAAATATGTTGTGCAGGGTGAAGCTCTGACCCCTTTATCAATGTCATCAACAAACACCTCTTGCCGAGATAGTGTAACAAAGATGCCATGTTGCATTGGGCCCCGTGTCAATGATGAAATAGCTCATTGTACCTACTGCAAGCTCTTTGCAATAGGAGTATGTTGGGAAGGGGAGTCAGGCCTTCACCTGGGGGGAGGAGGACCTAACATGGGATTTCTCCTGGCATGCTCTCGCTCTTATGTGGACCCTCAACCCACCCCCTAAAAATCACCCATGTCAAAGTAGTTGACACACAAACCCCAAAAAAATTCAGCCCATAATTTTCTCAAAAAATATAAGGGCACCTCCTTGTTATTGCAACGAGGTTTATCAAATACCATATACCACCTATCCATTCAGTTTTGACTAATTTGTGGATGGATACACCATTCAATACAAATGCATTTTTTGTTCATAGGTATTTTTTGTCCATTTTGAGGATCCCTAAAAATAGACAATAGTTGTTGTTTTGAAATACCCAAGTCTGTGACTTTGTTTCTATCCAATCTAGTGTTGTAGTACTCAAACATTATTTTCCTACACTCAGAAATAGAAGTCAATTTCCCTTGGGCACTTGCAATGGACCTCACAATGATGTCCAAAGAAGTGGTCAAGGACACTCTGCTTGGTTCTCTGGTGCCAACCCCTCATCAATTTCAATGTTTAACTAATCGACAAGTGTTCTTAATGTAGCCAACCCCCATCAATTTCGGTGTTTAGATTGGGTGGTTGTGGTGGGTTGAGGTTTTGATCTCCTTGGTCTACTGGTGGGCGCCTTAAATTGTCTTCGGGTTCCATTTTATAATATATGCAACAATTTAATAAGTGGACTTATGACTAAGGTATTACAAACAACAATGTCATTTTATCCCAACAAAATCATTAACATAATTTTGTGTAAAACAAAGAAAAACTATGTGTTATCTTTACAATGAACTTGAAAAAAACCTATACAAGATTGGTGAATTGTTGAGATATTTACATTCAAGTATTAATTATGTGTAGTGAACCTTGCTAACAAGTTTTCAATGCCATTGGGATTTACATCCATAACCAATGACTATTTTTTTTGTATTTTTGCAAAGCCAAGAAAGGAAATGACAAATATTTAACCATACCTTTCTTGTGATGGTCACTGTGGCAAGATCCTAGGCTTTGCTCCTTCTTTACTTGTCCTCTTTGCTTGGTCAATGTAGGAAATTCGTGAGGCGTTGTGTGCAAATGAGCATAGCAGGAACGTGTGCATGTTCCTGCTGACTAACCTATGTGACAAGCTTGTTGGAGGTTCGGTCCTTACCAAACCTATAAGATTAGGAACGTCTGCACATTCTTGAGAACACACACTCGTTCCTGTTGACCCCCTTGCCACTTTTTCATCCACCAACTTTGTGCACTCACCCTTATGCATTTAAAAATGCAAATTTAACAATAGAAAAGTGTGATTTCATCCAAATTTATGTCATTGGATTTGGGCGAAAATGACCAAATTTCATCCAAATTTATTACATTGGATTTGGACAAAAAGAACCAAAACATAGAACACTTAGACAACACCCAATAATACTAATAATCTCATATTAAGGTCTTAATTAAGCTAAATATTATTAAAGTGGTGTATAAGATCTTTTTATTAAAGGGAGAAAAGACTTTTCCATGTAAAAATATACTTATTAAAATTTATGAAAGTGTATATACTCTATTCACTTGTATATTTATTATCACTAAATTTTAAATTAAAGTATTATATAATTTTATTTAAAATTATTTTAATACTTGGTAAATAATAAAATATGTAATTTTATTTATTTTTTTCATATTTTTTTTATAATAATAATAATTTAATTTTAAAGTCACTACAAGCAATATATCAAATTGGTGTATGAAATCTTTTTGTTTGTGGGATAAGGTACTTCTTCTAATCAAATTTAATTGCTAAAGTCCTTCTAATCATCTTCTAAAATTGATTTGATATCTGTTCAATCATACTTTTAAAAATAAATTATTATTATTATTATAATATATAAATATATTAAATTATATATCAATAATTTAATATAAATAAATATATTAATATAGTATGTCTAAATACACTAACAATAAATGAAAAGCCAAAAACAAGCAAATAGTAAATAGAAAAATGACAAATGGTGTTGATCAACTTTGATAAGCTATTACAACTTTATAGTAATTTTATAATGTGATTAAGTAAATGTCAAAAAGTAAATATGTTAACCTATACATTCATAAATAAAAAAAAATTATAAACAATAAATCTGACTTATTGATTTGAGAAAAGCACTAAAAACATACAACATCTTCAATACACAACTATCAAATTAGAATTTAAAATTAACAGATCATTAATTATAACATTACCAATAGGTAGGTTTAGATGTACCCTATCGGCCTAATTAGTGTAACGGACATTTTGTTGAACTCACAATAATAATTGCCACGTTTCGCAGTGCAAATGCTATGCAATTGCAGCCTTTGTTTCCAATGTCCCATTCATACATTAAATGATATTTTAAAACACAGAAGTTACGCTAATCCAGACAGCAAAGTATTCAAACTAAAAAAGTCAGGCCGATTATAGACTACATTATCTCAACCCTACCATAAATTTGACGCTGCTAAAAAGAAAATGTTACGAAACATATCCAACCGTTTTTGTCTTCCTGTAAATCTCAGATCCAATAGCCTGATCTTAGTGTTTGCTGACTGAACCAGAACGAAGTAACAATGGAAACAGGAGCGATGTAAGTTACAGAAGCGCTGCTACTATGGAATAACGCCAGCCTCCTTTTTTTCAACAACAACGGGAAAACCGCCCTTCATGCGCGCAGTCAAGCTGTGAATGAGCTTTGGAGTTCCCACAGCGGAATACTCAACAGGCCGCTGCAATCTGAACATGGAAATCACAGTCGCCGCAACATACTTCATCTGAATAAACGCCATGTCTTTACCCAGACAGACACGCGGACCGCCATGGAAGACTGCAAACTTGAAGGAACTCTGTGGGACGAAATGGCCATCCTCGTTCACCCACCTCTCCGGCTTGAATTGGAAACAGTCGGTGCCCCAGATGGCGTCCATTCGACCCATGGCGTACGGGTGGTAAGTCACCCGATTGCCTTTGCCCACGAAAGTTCCGTCGGGCAGGACGTCGTTGTGGAGGGCGTGCTTCGAGTCCAGGAGGACCGGCGGATAAAGTCTCAACGATTCGCAGATTGAGGCGTGCAGGTAATGCATGCTCTGCAGATCCTCGTAAGAAAATACCAAGGGATTGTCGTCCCGTTTGGCTTCGAGTTTGACGGCCATGAGATGGGTTATCTCTTTGTGTATTGTTTCTTCGACATGGGGATGTGAGGTGAGGAGCCAGAAGAACCACGTTAGTGCAGCCGAGGTGGTGTCTCTGCCGGCCAAGACGAAACTGATGATGGAGTCTCGAAGAAATTCCTCGGAACGATAGGCGTTGCGCTCCGGCAGATCGGCTTGCAGGTTGGCGAGCGACATGAATCTGGAGAGCAGATCCTGTTTGCAGGGAGCACCGCTGGCGATCTCCCGTCTGCGCTGCAGAATAACATCCATGGCAAAGTGGTGCACGGCCTCCACCGCTTGGGAGAGGCGCCTTTCCGATCCGACGTTGAGCATCCTCTTAATCTTCCACACCAACGAGATCGGCGCAGTGGACCTCCGAGCGCTCAGCTCGGTCGCCACATCGAAAGCCTGCGAGAACACTGAAACAGGAAGGCTCCCATCGAGAAAAGCCGGATCGACACCGAACGCAACTTTGCATATATTATCAAACGCGAAACGCTGCAGAATATCCTGCAAATCCAAGCAGCTACCCCGCTTGCTCGCCTCCTCTAGAATTGGCAAGAGTCGATCCGTGACGCCCTGCACGATTCGTAGAACAAAATTGCGGATAGAGTGGGTGCTGAACTCGTAGCTGGCGACCTTCCGCTGCAACTTCCAGGCGTCCCCGTCAGAATTGAAGATACCCGTCCTCAGCAGATCGTGGAGAATGGCCGTGAAAGGCTCGCCCTTCGGATAATTGTCGAACCGCGTCTTGAGAATGTGTTCCACATTCTCGGGATTCGCCGTCACGACTGTTCGAACGCCTCCCAATCGCTCCACCACGATGGTCTGCGTGGGGGACTCTGCGAGCATCTGGGCGTACCATTCCAATTGCCTGCTTCGATTCCTCCAAAACGCAAACAGCGAACCCACAACCGGATACCGTCTGGGTCCGTCGACCACCGTTCTGTATGATATAAATTCTCGCTTAATGTACAGAAATACCAAGTAAAACACCAACGGCACCGAAAGCGCCAATACATAGAGGAAGAACATTAATATTAGATCCCTCCTCTGGATCTGCAGGGAGAGTAAAATTAAAGATTCCTCCATTAAGTTTCCCCACAATTTCTTGCTACTGCAAGAAGATGCTTCAGCTTTTATTACGACGGGCGGGACTGGGGGTTTTAAAGCTGCGGTTTTCTTACGCTGTCTGCGACAAATCTAAAACCACCACCTCTGCTTACGCTGTCTGCGACAAATCTAAAACTGAATTCAGCACGGATTTCACATGCAGCGCCGGGAACCACGAATGCATATGCCTTGCCTACTGCCTACGACAGACACAACAACCAAATATGACACTCACAACAACCAAATATGGAAAAGTCCCTGTCACCGAAACAACCATCCTCGACACGTGTATTTTCAATTACCCACGTAATTATTTTTGTTTGCTGTTTGCAAACTATTTTTCAACATTTTTTAACTTGGCCTGAGCCACACCAACCCTTAACATGGTTGGATTTTTTGTCCCCGCAGGTTTCGAACCGGTGACTTTAACATCACGGAGTGGCTTAACAACACACTCCGTCACCGACTGTCCTACACCTCGGGGACAATTTATTATACTTATTGATAATGAGTATATTTAATGATTTTTTAACCATAAATTTCAATCGTATGGTTATTAATTGAAGATAGTATATTTTTAAACACTTCTGTTAACTTGTTTACTTTTTAATATTTACTTAATATGATTATTGTGTGACCATCTAATTACCATATTGATTAACAAACTTAATTGAAATTACATTTAATCATTTTAGAATATTAGATTTACATTTGTACCACGTTTACAATCAACGGTTTCATATTCTTCAATTATTTCATATTGTTGGTTTCATGGATTTAACTACTATGTTAATTTTATTTTAAATGATTATAAATATCAAATTCGAATATGTAGGTGAATAAAAGACATGACACAAGTTAAACTTTAAAATTTCCCAAAAAAATTGATTTTGATTTTGGAAAGTTAATATTGCTATTCTAAAACAAAATTTAAAATTTATGCACAAAATCGATTTTGGAAAGTTAATATTACTATTACTAGCACAGCCACAAACTTGTAGCTGGTGAACGCCGAAACGTTTTGGTTATCTCAGAAAATAAAAGATAGTCATAAAATGAAACTTGGTCATAAATGAAACGCATGGTTGTATATGATCATAAATATAAATAGTTGATTTCCATATTCACATTTCTCTACTTTGTAATAAAATCTTAATCTCTATTAATTACTCAAAACATCTTTAAACATAATTAAAAAAAAAAAAAACTCAAAACAATCACAAATAAAATTAAAAATTAAATTACAAATCGGGATCCCTTGATGTCCAAGCTCGTCAAGTTGGTTAAAGTTTGAATTTGAGATAAGTAATAAAAAAGTAAAGTTTGAATTTGAAGTTTGTAATCGAAAAATTATGAAACTATGTTTCAAATATAAAATAGTGAGAAATTATGTTTTTTTAATAACGTTTTATTACTTTTTTAAAAGTTAAAAGTTTCTTATAGCAGTTGGAAAGTTTCTTTCATGTAATTTAATACGGGTCGTTTAATTTTATGTAACTCATCCTTAAACCTACTAAGCGTGGCTTCGATATTGCAGTCTGCGACCATTGGATAATTACTCATATTAATTCATTTTACCAGACCATTAGATAATTTTATATTAATTGCAGTCTGCGACCGTTAGACAAGCATTTTACCAGACGTGGCCTTTGATAACCCGACGCCACATATAGTAATTTTTTTACAGCGTGAGTAAATGTGAAGCAGTTATGTAACAATATGTGAGTGTTTCTGAGACTGCACTCGAGAGTGGAGAGTGGCGTGAACGCAAAATGAAACGTGGCCATAAAATCAAATGCATGGTTGTATATGGTTATAAATAGTTGCGTTTCATATTCATATTTCTGGATTCTGTAACAAAATATTAATTTTTGTTAATCACTTAGATGTGGCAATCAGCCAATCACCATAGTAAATTTTAAATATGATTAAGTAAAAGTAAAAAAATAAACATGTAAACTGATGCCTTTATAGTAGTGAGGAAGTTAGTGGTTGAAATCACAATCATTGATTTATTGGGACGACTAAGAATATTCCATCAATATTTAATCGTGTCCATACAAAACTGATTAAGCACTAAAAACCTATTAAATGTGCCCATTGTCAATAGGTATACCCTTTCGACGTAATAAAACAATGTTATGAAAATGATGATTGAAAATAATGTTATATTATTGTTAACAATGATTACATACAAATTTAATATCATAATAATGTTAGATGCAAATTTAGTGAAAAATGATGGTAAAAAATAATGTTATATTATTCTTAACAATAACTTAATTGTTAGATACAAATTTAATATAATTAGTTGTTAGATACAAATTAAGTTAGATACAAATTTAATATAATTAGTTGTTACATTCAAATTTAATATAATGATAATGTTAGATGAAAGTTTAATATAATAACAATGAATGTAAGAGAATCCAAATAAAACATGTTTCATTACAATATCTTGAAGTTTAATGAAAAGTGATTGAAAATAATGTTATATTATTCTTAACAATAATTTATTTGTTAGATATAAATTTAATATAATAATAATATTAGATGCAAGTTTGATATAATAATAATGAAGGTAAGAAAACCCAAATAAAACATGCTTCATTACAATGTCTAGGTAAGAAAACCCAAATAAAACATGCTTCATTACAATGTCTTCATAAAAATGTTATAAGGATATTGTGATATAAATTTAATATAATAATAATTAGATGTAAGTTTGATATAATAACAATGAATGTAAGAAAACCCAAATAAAACATGCTTCATTACAATGTGTTAATAAAAATGTTATAAGGATATTGTTAATAAAAATGTTATAAGAATATTGTGATAAATTTAATATAATAATAATATTAGATGTAAGTTTGATATAATAACAATGAATGTAAGAAAACCCAAATAAAATATGCTTCATTACAATGTCTTCATAAAAATGTTATAAAGATATTGTAAAATTGATAAATAATAAATGAGAAAAATTATAAACATAAAAAACCTTTCAATAGATAGATATAATCTCTTCACTCTTTTATTAAGTTTGTCAAATTGATATATAATGTAGTTCAAGTGGAAAGTTCCTCAATGATTAAACTGACAACCATCCAAATAAAGGAGAGAGAAAACTCTTATATAAGTTTGAGCTCAATTTTTTTTACAATAAAAAGATAAGTGTTTTCTTAGATACATTTTTCTAAGGAATACAATAAAATATTACATTTTATCCTCTCAACAAAGCCCTTACTAAAATTAGAAATGAATTGTTGTGATCTAGTTTGCTTCAACAAATGTGACTATCCTAAAAGAACATCACAAACTTCAAGGGGAGCAATATCACACAACACCTCGTCTATGAATGGCTTGATGTCGTAGGGAAGATGACATTTTTGGTTGACGCGGAGATCTTTTCCTTGGTGAAGCCATTCGATGGTGTAGGGTTGTGGGTGTGGTGTCATTGGCAGATCTAACCGCTTGACAACCTCTGCTAAGATCAGATTCTTCTGAATGCCGCTATCGACAATGAAATGAAGTAGAACCCCCTTTGCCCACATCTTTGAGTAAAAAAAGTGTTCCCCTTCCTCTGGTTCTTCTGGTTCACTTGGTTGGACTTTGGTGGTAGCGACAATGGCGCTGGGTTCAACATCGATAATCTGCTTCCCTCTTTCTGGATTTCATTCGGAGTCAAAATCTTCCTCTGACTCAGAAGCTTTCGGCTCGATCATCAGTGATGTCTTGGAGCGACATTCTTCGGTGTTGTGCCAAGGGATTTTATGGTATTCAAACCACTTTCCCGTGTCCTTCTTAGACCTCTCATTACCCTTCTTATGTTGCGACTTGCACTGGTTGTCCCAAGAGTGACCATCTTTGCTCTGTCCCTTGTTTTGTGGGTTGGGGTCGCCTTTCCCCTACTTCGACTGTGATGAGTTTGAAGATCCAAAATCTTGCCTCTTCTACTTAAATTTCTACTCGATCTTGGAAGCATATCTATAAGACGCACCTAATGACGCGATGTCTAGAAATCCATTTCTATTTGAATGTATCTATGCAGATAGTCATGGTTTTTTAGCACCATATATCGTTCAGAGTCTTTGATATACAATTTGGGGCATAGAGTACGGAAAACATTGGTGAAATATGGTACTTCTTTGTCCCTTTCCTAACTCAGTGTGGTCCTCATAGCTTCCAATAGGATAGTATTGTTCTTTAATGGCATCCCTGAAGGAATCCCATGTAGGAGCGTCTACAAATATTGCAGATTCCTCTATGGCCCTTTGCTCCGAGTAAGTATCCCACTAGTCCTTAACATGGGGGACGACTTTGAGGAGTGAAAAAGTAATCTTTCCCTGTCAAAAAAATTATGGACCAAAAAATACCCTTCGAGCAGATTCAACCATTTATCTACATCATCCGCATCTATCAATCCTTCAAATAATGGAATATCAAAATTTACTTGTACCTTGAAGGGGGTTGCATGGCCTCTTGATGAAGATGCGTCTCCTATGGGAAGTCGCCGAAGGATTTGTAAAAATTTGTCCATCATTTTGTTCCTTTGTCACGTAAGGGCTTCCTCGAGCAACATTTTAAAAGGATCTATTGCTCCATCATTTTTCTTCTCATCCCCCATGGGTTGTTGTCAGGATCAGTGTGGCTGATATTGCAAAGGCTTGACTGGTTCGAGTCCCAACTTCTTGTACCCATATCTTGTCAGAGACATGCATGAAAAAAAAAAATGAAGAGCAAACCGCTCTGATACCACTGACCTAGATTTATGAGCAGAACAAAATGAATAACAGACCAAATACAATAACATAAAGATATGAACAACAACAACATATATCCAGTCAACAATAACTTCTATTGAATAAATAAAATACGTTGAAATTGTAAAACTGCAGAACTGAAAAAAACTTGCTCGAATGGTGGTAGTTATCTCTGAGAAAAGATGTTGTTGCTACGTGCATCTGTCTCAAAAGAATGATTACAATGAGGTTCCAAAGACATTTTTAACATTACTCATGAATGAGAAAAACCTAGACATCCAAAAACCTAATGCTAGGAGGTGAAACGCCAAAAGTTATGTGGGCCCGATGGGTAAGTTAGTACCTCAACTTCCCGTGGTCATAAATTTTTCCTACGAACTCTATTTTACGCATGTGATAGCCCATTGGAAAGGTATTTTTGAGAAATACACATTATGCCATCAAACTCTGACTTTGTTTATAGTTTGACTATGGCAAGCCAAAAAAACATTGTTTAGGGCCCCAAAATGGCCCTAGCAATACAGAAAGATGTACTGACATGAAAACTTCCAAATTAAGTCAGTTGGATTAGGTGGGTGGCCACTATCTCCACCTGGAAGCTGTGTAGGGCTTTAGACAACCACGAAAGTGTAGAGCCCACAATCACAAAGAATTACAGAAGAACCTGTTGAACTAAAAACTGTCAAGAGGAGCTAATTGGAATAGGTGGGTGGCCACCAATATCCACCTGAATCAGCTTGTCACTACTTGTTGATGTCCAAATATGATCATGTTAAACATGTGGGAAATCGCCCTGTCAAGATCCCAATTAGATCTTTATCTATTGTAAATGGCGATTCCAACTAGTTTAGGTCCAACTACTTAAAACTATCTAATCTATTAAATTCAAAATATATACACCTTTTAATCAATTGAAGCTAACCTATCAATATATACAGATTTTAAACTATATACAGTAGAGTAATTAATTCTAATTGACATAAAAGTTACATTTATGAAAGAGGATTTGTTTTCTTTTGAAAAGTATGTATAATGAAAGTGAAAGAGATTAGGGTGAAATCATGAAGATGGGTGTCTATTTTGCTTGCTTTATGAGAAAAAAAAATTTATATTTTCACATTTTCTTCAACTTCTGGCATACAAAAGTATTTTTTATTTATTTAGAATTTCACTTTACAGTAAAAACAGAACTTGTGAAGAATTTTGTTAGCTTTCCAATGACTATTTTTCAATTTGTTTTATTAAGATTTGATATGTCAATTTGACAATTGTTTAACAGTATGTTCCTTAGACATGAAAGGAATGATAATGAATTAGTTCCCCCCAACATTATATCTATTATTAAACTTTTGTTTTTAACAAACAAAATATACTGCAACAATCTACAGAGACTTTACTTTATTATGACTATAATTTTGAATCTAACGGATGAATATTAGAATTTCTAGAGTTTTTTTAAGTTGACCAAGCTGAAAATGTTGTAGATTTTAAACACATGTTTTCCCCCACCATGTATCTATCTTAATTTTTACTTAAAAGTAAAATCTAAAAATACCCTTTTGAAAATAACAGTTTAAGGATTATGAATATATTTTTTTCTAAATTTTTCACTGTGTATTTTAAGAGATACAAATATTTCATTTCACTGAATCATAATGTCAGCTGAAAATATTATGCAGTGATTTTTTTAAAAATTAAATAAAATTAGATAAAAATAATGAAAATGAAAACAAATTATAGGAATTGAAAGTAGATTCAATTTTGCAAATGTTGGTGTCATTTTTGAAACCAAATTCTAAGTATTTGTAGGAGTCTGCTACCTCCAAAGTTCAGGTAAGCTAAAGGGAATTCTCTGGTTTCTGCAAATATGCCCATTCTCTGGTTTCCGGATGAAAGAATCTTTCGGCCAAAAAACAATTCTTTCGGCCAAAAAATGAAATTCTAATGGAATCCCTTAAAATTAAACGTTTTCCTAGCTTTTCGGCCGAAAAATCCTTTTTTCGACCAAAATATGGGTGAGCGAATTTGGTCGGCCAGAAAAAATGAAAAGATACGTCGTATCGTTTCATTTCGTGCCAAATCGTATAAATACGCTTTCGAACGAACACATTTAACACAATTCATCGCTTGTTTTATGGTTTTCTAGAGCACTTAAACAAAGTTTGAAATAATCTTTTTCGTTTTTGTTGAACAATGTAATTGATGTTTGTTCAAATTTTTATTGGAATAACAATTTATATATTGAAAAATAAATGTTGACCATTTTATCAAGGTGGAGCCTTTGTTGAACATAACTTTTACAGATAACTATACTCATGGGAAACAAAATTTTGCACAAGAGAAAATTTGATCACAGTCGAGATGAAACTCACCATAACGATCAAAGGAAAGATCATTATTGGAGAAATAAACGAGAACGTGCAAGTATTGAAGAAAGAAACGATGATAATGCAAATAGAGATTTTCAATGAGAAGAATTCCAACCAGGTATGCATGCACATATTGTCTATATTAAAAATATAGAATTTAAATTTAAAATATTGTTTGATATAATTGATTGTAATTACGATTTGGTGTTTTTTAAAAAACATAAATAGATTTGTCTAATCACGTCGGTGAAGACGTTGAAACCGAAATTGAAGCATAAGACATTGAAACCGAAATTGAAGAAAAATACGAATCACCTATAAGTATGTACATAAATTTAGATAATACAAAACGAACACTTGTATATAGTTTAGTGAATTTATGTTCGGGTTTTATCATTTAATATAAACTTTAAATTGAAATATGCAGGAGAATCTATTAACATTGATGATGAAATATTAGAAAATGTTGATACTGACAAATTTCGGAAGAAATAAGCTAAGCATTATATAAGATATCGAACTAAGAATATGTATAATATTTTTTTCAAAGATGAATTGGTAATAGTACAAGCTCAAATTTTACTATGTCTAATAAGGTCAAGAAAGTTAAAAGAAGCTACATCATTATTGGGTATTCAAAAGTCGACAAAAGATACAAAGGTGAAATAGAATGTCTTTGACAATATAACTAGTGTATTAAAAGATTTTGGAAAATCTTGAAAAACAAATGTCAGTGTCGCACGTAGAGTGATACAAACAATAGTTGTTTCATCTAGCAATATAAAAGATCGTTTAACATGACACATGAAAAAAACGATGGGAACGCCAATAAAAACATTGTACAAACATAGAAAATTTCGATTGCAAATAGATGCAAATGATGAACTGGCTTGTTGGACAGTGATTTCTAGACAACCCTACAAAGATAGACTTGCAAAAAATGTTAAAGAATTGGTCGATAATTGTTGGTTGACAGAATTTCGTATTTCACCACATACAAGGGATGTGTTGCGACGAACAATAGCACAAAAAAAATATGAAGAACATCCAAAACATATATTGCCAATGACACAAATAGAATTGTTCAATAAGTTCAAAGAAGTTAAAATTTCCATCAATACATTTGTGGAACAAAAACCATGGTTTGTTAGATGCATCATTGTTCATGACATTTGTTGTTGTCATTATCATGTGGAATTTGAGTTATATTATGACACTTTTCTTGATTTTGGTAAACATTTATGGCCAAGTTCACTTCCTCCTTCCACATTCTGTGCTTTTATATATGAAATTCTATGTGAAAGAGAATGTGATGAATTATTTTACCAAAAAAAATGTGCTGGTGGAAAGAAATGTGATCATTGTGTAAATATAAGTTTGTTTCACTCAAAGTATCCTATTGATATGAATGATCAATCATTTTCTAATATAGTATTCAATTGGAAGATATATGAATATATCAACAGCATGGCTCCACATTCTTCAAATGTTATTTCCAAAAGGATTGATTTGAAAGTAGATAAAATCTGTGTGATATATATTTTGAAGAAGTTTGAGGAAGAAGTTTAAAAATACACCAAGCATTCACATAGAGCTCAATGGAAAGACTTACAATTTAAACAATCCCGTGAAGTGTTTCCACCAGGGGAAATTTTGTCTGTAGTTGATTTTGCAGAGAATTACACATTCGTTGCAAAAAAATAAATGCAGAGTGAATATTATCATTCTGATCAAGTCACTATATTTGTTCGCATTCTATATAGACATGCTCAACGGAGTCTTGATAACATAGAAAGCACCAACGACAATCGACATGTTATTAAAGAATATCACTTTTATATAAGTGATGATCGAGCACACAACACACATTATGTATAACATTGTTTTGATAAATTTTATGATTCATTGAAAGAACGTGGAATCAGATTCGATGACATTGGATATGGTCAGATAGGTGTGCAGGTCAGTTTAAATCTTCACGATCATTCTATTGGTTTTGTTGTCTTCATAAAAAATCAAACATTACACATTGTTGGATTTTTTTTTAGACTGGTCATGAAAAATGAGAGCACGATGGTTCAGGGGCATGTGTAAAACAAGAACTTTGAAGGTATCAGATGAACCCTCATGTTGATCGATTTGAATCTACTGATCAAGTTGTTGAATGGTGCAAAATGGTGCTAAGCCATGAAAATAATCCGTCAAGGGATGTGTGCAAGTGTGTCTATATATACATGTTACACATGACATTTTTATTCACGTGTTCAAATTTATATTCAATCTTCAATCATATTCTTGAGAGATTTCATGTTAACAAGTTCTTTTCTTGTGCAGGTTATTTTGGTATGTTGGAATCCAAGATGTAAATAGATCAATTCCATATGAATTCGGTACAATACATGGAACACGAAAAAATCATTCAGTTAAAACAAAATGCTATCAAAATGTGTTTTCATTTGATAGAAGAAATGAGTCTTGTTTTTGTTCAATTTTCATAGAGGACACATAATCCATAGAGATTTGCGAAAATGAAAATGTAGAATATGTTAAAGCTTTGAGACATATCGAACTTAATATAAAAGGGAAATGCCACTTGCAAGTTCAGAGGAGATGGAATCAAATGAAACTATAGTGTCATTTGATGGCGATAGAGTTTATGATCTTATTAGAGAAGCTAATTTTTATGTTTAAATTTTTTCAAATAACTTGAAGATGTACTTGTGTGATAATCTAACACAAACTATTTGTTGTCCAATATATCCAATTATTTCCAGGAGATGTCTTTGTCGTTGTTGCACCTGTAGAGAACATTGAAAATGTGAAATATTATTTGATGTGATGCATAGAACAAAAGATGAGGTTATTAGAATATTTTGATGATAACGGTTATATATATGAAAGCAGATCCATTGTATTGAAAGGATATTTTTTTCAAGAAACCCATCAAACCGATACTCATGTTCACTTTCAAGACTACCAGTCAGATGTCATAAGTTGTCAATATAGTCATTTGGTATGTGCAACTCATAAAGTTAATAGAAGTTCAATAAAAAAAAAAAGTTAGAAAATGAAAAATGTCCAAAGCTAATCATAAACGAATAATTGAAGATGAAATATCATTACGATTTCTGTAAACAAGTGACATGTACATTCCAAAATTTTATATTTTGCATTGAAAGTACACGTATTTATGAATATCTAGGATTCTAGAATAATTTCCAGTTTAGTTTTCTTTCATGGTCCAATCAATTAAGAAAAGTTGTATTTTTGATGAATTATAAAGTTTACCAAGCCTTATTTACAATTTCAGGGAAGAACCTATATATTGTATCTAGGGAACCTAAATTGACCTATACTTTGGATGATTATACTTTAATCCTACAAATTATCCCAATCGTATACACAAATCCTTTAATGCATGTAACCAATTTACTACATATAGGATTTGCGTTCATTATTTGCAATTTGATTGTTCAATTCTTTTTCATATGAAGAGGATAACTTCATATCAAAACTAGGACCCATTTCCATGTCATTATAAGAGACTATTGATGGCTTAGAAAAACTTTAAAGATATCTTAAAGTGTATGATTAACATCCTAATTAAAAATTTCAAGGTAATACATGTATGATTATCATCATAATTAAAAAATTGAAAGTCATCTTAAAAAGTATCAATTTTAATTAAGATATTGTGAATTTTGATTCTAAAAGTGTTGATATTATATTAAATTGTTAAATTTATGCATTTAGATTTCAATATCTTGAAGCAAATTGAAATTAAAATGTGTATGATGATTAGGTAGCAGGTTACTTATATTATACACATTAAACATAGATTTCATTTAGTTTGATTGAAAAAAACTTAAGTTGAAAACGAATTTGATTTGGTGGGCTCATAACAAAAAATAAAAAATAAGAGGTCATCTACTAAAGCTTGGTTTGTTGCATTTAGATTTTCATAATTTTAATTGAAGTAATGGTAGGGGTCATATTAATGGCATTAGTGAATACTTCCAATGTGGAGAGGATTGATCATTTCCATCAACCATTTTCTACCCTTACAAAAAATATATATATCAATATAAATTTTAATGAAAATCGCTTATTTATATTAAAGTATATTTTGATTTTACATATTAAAATAGATTCTAATACTTCCATTGTGCACAGGATTGATAATTTCCACTTCAACCATTTTCTACCATTTCTGATACATAAAAATTTATATCAATAAAATTTTTAATAAAAATCGCTTCTACTTATATTAAAATATATTTAGTTTTACATTCTAAATCATGTTTTTATTTCAATTTTTATTACAAAGTACACATTTTTGTTTCACATTTTCTTGAATAATATATTGAAAGCTCAAAAAGAAACCAAAGAATGACATAACCAGTTAGTAGAGTGATGTTTAAACAATAATGTTTATAAATAAAATGAAATAAAACACTTTTAATTTCAACACAATATCATAAAGCATAAATTAACCTTTTGAGAAATCAAATATGAGACAATAAATTGATATTTTCAGTTCCATATATATATATATATATATATAATCAAAGTTTAAATAGTTACACCGCCAAATACATAGGTTCCACATCCATTTTAGGATGATAACAAAAACTAAGACATTTAACTCCAAAATTATGGACTCTAATCCATCTCTTTAAGATAGATCACTTCATACCTTCAATTCAAACCTGCAAAAAAAAATAAGAATGCAAAAATTAAAATTTACAATTCAAACATGCAAAAGAAAACAAAATCCAAAAATTAAAAATTTACAATAAAATATATGTACAAATTTAAAATAAAATGTACACATGTACCATTTTAGATAAACAAAACAAGTTGTGATTAAAAAAAATTTGACATACATACCAAAAGAATTAAGTCTCATCCTCCATCATACTCCTTTCTGCCAAATATAATTTAGACATCTGTAACAATAAAAAACAATAATAAAAAAAACAAATAACACATATTAGCATATTTACTTTACCTAAATATTAAATAAACAATAAGAAATAATAACATACCCAACCCGAGTTAAACAGATTTGAATTTTTCCCTCTTTTTTTATTACACTTTTTTGGCACTTTTTTTAAACCAAACTTCCATCACAAAGTTC
>ML800344.1:179160-197704 GCA_009831015.1 Picea engelmannii | reverse complement strand
GACGCAACCTTCCCAGGTATGGATGCTTTCTTTGTTTCCTTCTCAATCCCAATCTCCCACACTCTCTTCTCTACATTTTGTTCAAGCACACTCTCATGTACTCCTCCAAATTACCCTATATAATACATTTCAATTTTGAAAATTTGAAAATTAAATTTAAATGATTTTAACACATTAAATTATAGTTTTAGATTTTGAAACATGTAATGCATATGATGTGTCAACCTATGATTCAATAAATTAAATGTTGTTTAAGACATTCTTCTTTTAAATTAATAATTTAAATGAAAATTTACAATTTTAATATATAACTAAATTTGTTTTCAACATGCAATGATACATGTGAACTCCCACCCTCTTCAAAACATCCCGGTGATAATTGAGACAAGCTTTCCCAAGTAGTAGGAGATGGAATAAGAATTTGTGAACAATAAAACTAAGAACTAAATCTAAGATTCAATGTGTTCACTTTTATACAAAATTATAAATGTCATGTTGCTGATATTATTCAAAAGATTAAAGATTGGACAACTAAAGTCCTCATATGTGGATATTAGAAAACACATATGTAATTCAACCTATCTAAATTTAAACTTGTGGAATCAAGTCCCCTATTTACTAGAGATTCATTTAACATATCTCCAAACTCTAATTAATGATAATAACAACTCAATTATTTCTATAGATACAATGATATGTATCTAGATCTAGAATTAGAAGTAAACTATCCTAAAATGCGTAAAAAAATTACTAACTAGAACACATACCAATCTAATGTTCAGTTCATCATTCTGAATGACTTCATTCCAACCATCATGGAAAATTTTTGCATACTCCTTAAGATATTCTACTGACATGGTATCTAACTCCACATATGTTTTATAAACAAAAATGGCCCGAGAATTGTCTTATGCTCATTGTCGGTTCAAACCAACATCAACACCATAAAAAATCGATTCCAAAGTTTACCCGATTGCATTACTAGCCTCTTTTCCAACCTCTAATGAAGCTCACAACTTTTAAATTAAAGAAAATCCCCCTGTTGGTCAATATATTAAAGGTCGTAGAAGCCTTTGTAATGTCCCATTTCGATATGCCCATTTTCGATCATATGTCTATCATTTATCAGCCCCATAATAATCGGACGATAGACTAGTATAATCAAGGTGCATGTCCATGAAAAACTTTGCATAAAACTTTCTAGCAAAGTAATGTGGAACCTCATAATTCCATGACAATTTCTCATATGTTGCAAAAAATCTGTTATACAGATGTCCTTCTATGTTGGGGTGCTTAAAATATTGCACCTTCAACATCTTTCGCTTTATCCCATATTTGAAATTGAATATCGAAATTGCGTTTACTTTTGAAACTTTATTTTGTAGTGAATCTCATTTATCAAGGCCCATCATCTATGACTTTCGTCGCCTCATCAAATCAATAAAACTGTCAATGGTTGGCCTCATCTTTTGATATGCGTCTATAAAATTTTGCAATGAATGAAAAATAATATGCAAGCTTTGTTTACTCTCATGAGGGAGATCCAATATCCTCAAATATTTTTCCAACCTACTTTTAACACCTGAGCATCGCTCAAAGGTCATTGCTTCAGAAATCGCTTCCCAGGGAATCTCATCACCAACATCTGAAGGATAAGTAGACGTAGGCGTGTAATCTTTTGTTTCTTGATAACGCTACCTCCTAAATCCACCTTCACCCTCTTCACCAACATTAGAATCTTCATGACACCCTCTCTCTCTTTCATTGACTTCTCTCTCTCTAAACTCATTGTCTACACACACATTTGAAATTAATTACAACATTTAACTTGACATAAATTTAAATAGACAAAAATACAACAAAAATAAACAAAATCAAAGAAAATCACCAAAAATATTTTCTTGTCCTAATGCATTCCCTACATTCTTAGGTGTAGGAGTATCAATGCGCAACCTATCTAAGAAGGATGCATCCATAGCACTTGCTTGAACACATTCTTGAGTTGATCTATTCACAGACTCATTTGATAATCTCCTCTGACGAGATTGTTGTTGGTCACTCAGAGTCTTAGTTGAAGAAGGGATTCCTCTTCTTCCTTCTTGGGATAGCCTAGAGAATTTGCGAGGAATGTTTGGAGACTCTTTTCTTGACATCTCACCTCAATATCTATCCTTTGGAAATTCATGAAAATTTAAACACAAGACAAGTATGAGTTAATATCTCCAACATTGACCAACAAAAATTATGAAAAAAAAAAAAAAAAAGTAAGACAAAATTAATAGAAATGTTCTTTATGTTAGACACGATTATAATAGGGTGATTCATAACTCCACTACCCATTCTAATTTCAAATATAGTTTGGTTTCTTACTATTATCACAAATAATTGTTAGCCTGTTTTCATATACAATCATTAAGTCTTAGTATACCACCTTTGTATATTTCACATGCTAGGATATAGTTGTTATCCTAAGTATGTTTCTAGATTCCTATATGTCCTCCTCCTACCTTATCTCCTGCTGAGGTGTTGATCTGAGAACAATTGAGGTGGTTCCATTATTGTATTATATATTTGTATCATTAAGATGAATACAATGTTGAGAATTATGGCTTGAGGTCTTTTCCGCCAATCTTCTTGTCCTAATATTTTTATGCTCAATTTATTCAATTGGTATCAGAGCTCTTATGATCTTGAGGACCTGGTAGCATCATGATAGTTTTCCACTGAATATATTGATGTTAAAATGCTGAGATGAGCATGCGAAAAAAAGAGAAGTCGAGCATAAGAGGCACTGCAAGACAAGGACAATGAATTCGTTTGAGATCTACAATTGGAGGCCAGTCGATGTGGTGTTGGAGATCTGTAGAAATGGATTTTCTCCTCGATGTTGTTTTCTTTAGGCAATCTAGTGAATTCACTCTCGATTCTTGGGCACGACATCGTGCAGTGTCAGAAATCCCAGTCGTGCTATAAGATTTACAACACCATAGGACTCCAAGAGTTCATTGGCAAACCCTACGATTTGATCTACGACATTTGATTGGAAGATGTAATTAAAGGAATATATGAAGGTTCATGCATAGCAAGAATACACACCCACCGGGCAACCCAATGTGCATTCGTTCAACGAAAAAGAAAGGAAAACGATTTTTTTTAAAGGTTTTATTCTACATACAATCATTCTGTTGAATATTCTCCTATATCCAGTAGAGGCGTATATAATCGAATCAATTCCCATAGGTCTGTACACTACGACAATGTCCATGTGGATGGGTATTCTGGAAATAGTATATTGTACTGAATAGAGCACACAACGATCTATCTTCAGACCAATGCCCACCTACCAATGTTCTATTCACCGATCTTCATGTCCTCAAAACAACTATTTTGTTTAAAGCTCTTCTTCAAATCTGAGACTACGTTGGACAGAGAATACAAAGATCCATCGTTGGATAGAGAAGGGGCTTCACTCGACATTTTCTTAAGCTAACAGTTTAATTGTAGTTGTGGGTGTTGTGGGTTCAGTTTCAGATTTGACACATGCCGTAGATCGACCATTACCCTCAAAACATGCCTTATTTTGGCCTAAAACCCTTAGTTCCTGCCTTACATGCCCCAAATCAGTGTAAACCATTGTAAAATATATTCATTCCAAATGCAGATCAAAGTTCTCTCTCAAGAATGGTGAATACCAGTGGCTCCAGTCGCAGCATGTAGGTGTATGAATTAGCAAATTCATTCACAACCTATTGCAAGTTTGCAACTTAGTTATCATAGATCTACCTCCACAAATCTGCTAATTTAACTACAATCATATTGCAAACAAAAAGATACCAGAAAATTCAACAACTAGATCATGGTTGTCTTTTATTTCCTGTAAGTTGTTCTACAAGGCGAGAGAGAAGCAAATATGTTGGCTTAATGATGCATTTCCATGCATGGCTTCATGAACATCGATGCAAGGGTCTTTGTCTGCATATTTAATGGCATTCATGTCCGATCAAGAAGCGGATCTATTAAAATCTTGATTGAGAGATTTGTGCACCCATCAATTCAAGAATGGCACACACATTGACTTCTTCTTCGGTATATTATAAAAACATTGTAATTTTTATTTCTTTTGTGGTTACGAAAGAAATAAGGAGTGATAAGGAGTTAAATTTTGAAATTTTAAGAAAATTGTATCAAGTTTTTTCAAGATTTGACTAAAGCCAAGTATAAATCTTAGTCCCTCTTCTTCTTCTCAAGCGACTATATGAGGGTCAAGGACAAGCCCCAATAGTTTGTCTTATTTTTGTGGCACATTGTGTAGTATGGTTGGTGGATATTTTTTGAATGTCTGGATGTTAAATGTCTAGTTTTGACATAAACATAATTGTAACACATTACACACAGAGTACACAACAAGTTAAGGAAATGCAAGCTCACATAATTAAAACACAATCAAGCACATATGAGTGAGCATTTATAAGAAATCAAATCAATGGACACATCAAGCTAATATTCAAGGACTCATTAAAGCAATCAAATTTTAATATCACTTCAACTTCAACATCAACTTCAAGTAATGTACTTGCAATAATTTTTATTTTTAAGTGTCAAAATTGAGTTGAATTTATTTGTAATTGGGTGCATTCTCGGTTGAGCTCGACACCCAAGATTCATTGTAATTTTCATTCTAAATTGACAAGGTTGAATAGTTTAACTCAAATAATTGCAAAACATCACAAGTTTTTTGGATGCATTTTCGGTGGTAACCAACATCCTCAACTTTCCGGAAGCAAGTTC
Source organism: Picea engelmannii (assembly GCA_009831015.1). Classification (NCBI taxonomy): domain Eukaryota; kingdom Viridiplantae; phylum Streptophyta; class Pinopsida; order Pinales; family Pinaceae; genus Picea; species Picea engelmannii. Next base: position 192,916 of record ML800344.1, on the reverse strand, counting down.
AAGTGAGCGAGTACAAGAGAGCGAGAAGAGAAAGTGAACGACAGGTTCAAGCAAGCATGTTCAAATGGAGCGAAGTCGTGAATTATTAGAGTAACTGAACACTCTAATAAACACCACTGAAGACAACACAGTGATATTGAACAAAGAAAATCTTCAATCAGTGTTAACTTGTTTGCAAGTGACACAAGATAAAGTTAGACTTCTTCAAGAACAATCCAAACTATTGAATGATGAGTTGATAAATCTCAAAAATCAACAACCAATGAAGTGTTCTGAACTAGTTTTTGTTAAGAACAATCCTCTCTATAATGATGATGATGATAATGATGATAAATAGTCAGTGAAGGAGAACCTCAGAGAGCCAACTTCAGAAGCAACTTCCAATTAAGATGAAGTTGTTCAAGTTCAACATAATCAGACTCGGAATACTCTTTCCAAGCCCATCATCAGACCTTGGGAAGAAATCATCTACAACAAGAATAGAACAGGACTTGGATATGACAAGGAAGTTACCTTTCATATTCTCAATTATTCTAGACCAATCAAGTTTCAAAGTGCTGGATTCCTTCAAGAAGATTCACTTTCACCTGTTCAAGTTCAGCATCATAATGCGACATGCCAACATTGTAATCGAGTTGTTCACATGGAGAATAAGTGTTTTGATCTCCATCCTTTCTAGCACTGTGGAAAGAATAAACATTTTTCAGATAGATGTTCAACACTGAAGAAACCTACAAGATTGAATATTCACTATGAGTGGATTGATCCTTCGAAATGGTCATCAACAACCAAGCGATTATATAAGTATTACAAAAGAATTCAATCTCGAGTAAAGACCAATCTTGTAGCCCATAACATTTTTGTACCTCACATAAGTGGTCCCCTTATGGCATATCTTTTGAGCATGGCCCTCATGAGATGAGATATCATGTGGTTTTTTCTGCATGCCCACTTTGTGTTGTACTCAAATGGAACAAGTATGGTACTCTCTTAAGCATAGAAGGGGGGAGTACAATGATGTAACTCTCATGCACCTTAAGGGGGGGAGTTTAAAATTCCAGTGATGATGGTTCATGAAACCACTTGTGGTATCTTATTTCAGCTGAAAAAGGGGGGAATTGATGATGAAATTGAAGGTGGTTGTCAGACAGAAAGTTTTGACAACAACAAACATCAATTATGCCAGATGGGCATGAAATTTTCCAAATCGGCAACTGCGGTTTGTAGATGAGATACTTTGGAATAATTGTGATTCAATGAATTGCAATTGAATCATACACATGATACATTGGGATGTTGTTGGAAACCTAAAAGTGTCAAGATTGGTTAGTGGTCATCCAAAAACCATTAGATACATGGTATCAATTGGTTAGTGGTCATCCCAAACCACATATTCATAGAGTAATTTCAATGTTACACTGATAGTAGAGTGGTGATACTACGTGTTCACCAATTAACAGAAGACATCAAATTATTCTAGCTAAAATACTTGGCAAACTGATCGAATTCTAAAGCAAATAGGGAATGTTCATAAATTGTAGTTGTTCACTTCCATATCTCTCTTCCAGTTCATTTTAGATGAACAAATTCAACATCCAGATTGGCAGTTTTTTAGGTAGTTCTTCATTATGGCTCATCTCAGGAGTTTCAACATGAAGACATGGAGATATACCAACTTATGCATCTTCTTTGTTGGTATTTTTGTTTGGACTTATGATTGAGGGGGGTAATGTTAGCCTATTCTCATATACAATCATTAAGTCTTAGTATACCACCTTTGTATATTTCACATGCTAGGATATAGTTGTTATCCTAAGTATGTTTCTAGATTCCTATATGTCCTCCTCCTACCTTATCTCCTGATGAGGTGTCGATGTGAGAACAATTGAGGTGGTTTCAATATTGTATTATATATTTGTATCATTAAGATGAATACAATGTTGATAATTATGGCTTGAGGGCTTTTCCGCCAATCTTCTTGTCCTAATATTCTTATTCTCAATTTCTTCAATAACCTCAGTAAATCCACCAAAAATAGAAACAATATTTTGAAGAGCACATATTAGGACACAAAGTTGATGAAATGCTCCAAAAGTAAAAGTGGCAAGGCAAATTCACAACATGATAAGCACTTTCTATGATGGAAACACATAATATATGAACAGTACATGGGTGAAAGTCTAGTAATGGAGTAGCGGTTGTCTATATGGGAAATCAGATTTCATGCATCCAATGGGTATGGAGCACAGTCCATGAAAATCAACAATTAACTTTACGCCATGTTTGGTTGGATGGAAGAAATTTTCCATCTAATTAAATTTTAAATCGATAACATCATTACATTATGATACAGTTCCAAATTACTTGGGTTTTCATCCAATCAAACATTTTCTAGCGAAGATGCAACATAAAGACGTGGTCGGGGCTAGATAGAAGAAGAAATTGAAAATTATACTCACGTCCATTCGAAAGAATTTCCATATTATGGTGGAAAGGAGGAAGTTTCTGCCATGTTTCATCCCAAAATAGATCATTGGTTCCATCCTTGACTTCCCAAAAACAATGTGTGGATAATATCTTTCTTTTTCCGGACATTGTTCCATATTAAGGAGCTTGAAATATTTCCTGAAAGTATGATCAGGCCCTAAGGCTTTATGAGAGGGTAGTCCTTCTTGCACCAAAGGAGGGACCATAGAGTATTCTTTGATGTCAGGCAATGCCACCATGTTTTATCTCCATAGAATGAGCTAGGGACATCTAGTGTTAGAGAAATATTTTCCTCACCCTAAGAAATCTTGCAAAGAGGGCCTTAATCCATTTCCCTATGCAGACTCACTTTCCCTGATTGATAAATACATAGACAAAATACAAATTTTTCCACTTGTACACATCTAATTGCACCCTATACATCAAGCATATATGTAGGCTACTCCACTACAGCCTATGTACATCGGGATTTGTGCCAAAAAAAATAAATTAAATGTCGAGTTTCCATGTCACGAAATGAGATCTATGATCCTTGGCCTTTCATATACTGGAAACGTTTCGACTCGGCCCTTCAATTTCATTTTGAAGGCTACAACGAGAGCAATTCTAAGCTATGGAAAGAAGAAAGAAGTCACCTTTGAGAGCAAAGTTACTCTGGAGAAATTATTACTTCATATTGAGTCTGCATCCTTTTGTCCTTTAAGTCTGAACACAGTGTTCAATCCCCAAGCTCTTCCCTTATTAATGGAGGACCTCATTGTATCCCTTCTATGAGATTTCCTTTGGTGGAGGATTGAAGTGGTGGAGGCCCAACTGGAAGGAACTTGGTTTCTCAGTTTTGAACCATGTCGACACGGAAGTCTGTAATATTTTCACTTCTGTTGATCATTTATTAATAGAAATAGTCTTTTCCCGTCCAATTGATATCCTACAAATATATGAGTTATTTTCCATGGGCATGTTTGTTTTGTATATTAGTGGATTATGCTATCTAATGTGATAACCTTTTACATTATCACTATATGCTTGTTTCGCTTGTTTGTTGAGATCTTGTTGCAGGTATAAAGATTTGGGTCAAAGTGCTCAACGATGGACATTTTCAAACATTTGGATGAGGTAGGTCATTTTTTTATCTTGCTTGCACATTAGTTTTATAACATGTTTATAGGAAAAGGTTGATTTCTGCAGTCATACCTGTCTATCGTGGTTTGACCTAGACATAGAGATATTTTCTTCATAACAGAATTGGCGACCATACTGGGGATGGATCTTCTTTCTTAGGGTTTGAAGTACTTTTCTCTTTATATTTCTTTTGTTTCTATTGTGGTTCTTTTCGTAACATTGCTTGATAGCTCTTGTTCACTCTGGGTCCGAGTTTTCATCCTTCCTCCCTCACCTAGCCTTATTTTAAAGCATATATGTGCCTTTTTCCTTGACAGTCGTGTATACATGTGTGATGTCTCACTGCAAGCTGCGTATATACGCTCTGTTTTCCCGAACAGTCATGTACACCTCTTCTCCTTGCCTGTTTACTTGGTCTGGTGTTTGCTGGGTGGGATTTGATGCTCGTTGAGACTTCTTACGTCTCTATAGTGCCTGTGGGATGAAAATAAACCCTCTTTTGGTTGAATTTTTGGGCAAAGTATTTCTCTTCATTTTTTCATTTCTATTTTCCTTGCACATTGGGTTGGGTGTTTTGTTTCTTGGTATCCTGTTTGAGTTATTTCGTTTTTATACACAGTAGGTTTATATATCAAGTTATTTTTCAATCCATGCATTTTCAGTTTTAATATATTGAAAATACAAAAATAGGCATTTTGCATTGCTTGGCATTTTTGTCTTTAAATCTCTATCATTAGCTTAGTGCATATAGTGAAAGATTGCATCTTTACTTCTGAATTACAGATTTGAATTTGAAAATTGCATCGTTTTTTAGGAGCATATCATTCATCAAAAGTTAAAGTTAGGACTTTGCATTACTTTCATATTTACTTTTCTTGCGGAGTCATAACACCATGAGTTTCATTAAAATATCTTTTTGAGTAATCACAGCCATAAAATCAACATTGTAATTTAAAATTTATTAGTAACAATTTTATTTTCTAGGGTGCACAAACTGGCTTAGGAATTAGTGCCTTGGAATAGGATTTTTGTGAGTAAACTTCTCCAAGGCAATTAAATAAACATATTTGTCTGATTTAGGGAGTAGAGAAATCCATTGTATAATTGGTAATATCAGGAGGCTCTGCTCACACTGGAGTTAGTCACGAGGTCGCACGAAGTTGGTTGAAGGGATATCCCCCCAATATCTTCCTAGCATCAGAGATATTTCTGAGGATCTATACATATCTAGGGATCTTGTTAGTTCCTTTACCTCCATGAGAGGCGATGCTTTCAAGGTTTCGGGCTTTGCTACCTTGCCCATACAGTGGACCTGACTTACAACTACTCGCATGTGCATCGATTATACAATGTTTTATTAGTTTCTTGAATTAGGTGTCTCATAGGTTACTTGCAAGGGTTATTCTGTAGGTACCCTATGTCAGATAAGGGTCGGACAACACACAACCTTTATGGAGGATTGCCTCTCTGGGGGGATCTAACCAACTGGTTGTTAAGCCTAAGAGAGCCCTTATACTTGATTATGTTACCTCTGATCTTTAGAAGGGAGTCTCAAGCCCCTCTTGGGTGAGACATACCTTCTTTAGGGAGGGAGGCCACTCAACCACTTTACCTCATTTTCATGTATATTTGTCATTTGAATTTTGGTGTGCTCTTTGATTACTAGTTGGCCTTAAGAGTCTATACTGAGTCCTCATTACAGATAGTGGAGTCCCTTTGGCTCCCTCGTTTACTGCTACTTACCCCATGATTCCTACTCAATTCATGGGGATGAATCTTCTTGTTTTTTATAATGGTATGCAAAACTTTGGTACTCATTCTGCGCCTTGGGTCTCTAGTCATTCTCCCATTGATATGCCTTCACCCTTTCAATCATCTCCTTGGTCCACTTATATGAATCCTAGAATTGGATATGGGGGCACCATGGCCCCATTGCCTACATCTTCGTTTGATATAAGTCATGTCCCTCAACCTTCCTTTACGATGGGAGGTTGGAACCTCCCCTCTTATGGATATAGTCCTAGTTATGCTCTTTCAGGAGCCAATACTCGTATGGGTTCTGATTCTACCGTCTACACTCCATCCATGTATCCTCCATCCACCATGTCGTTTACTTTGAACACTTTTTCCATGACGCGTCCTCATGTATCCCCGGGTGTTTCATACAGGGAGAATCAATTTTATGGTTTGGGCTACTCGCTTCACGTGACCCCTTCACAAGGGGCAACATATATCCTCACTTGAATAGTCCTTATCATACTTCTGTCTCTCCGCAGACTCCAGTGATGATGCCCATTCAAACTTCTCTGAATCAATTAAACGGAGTATACTACCTTTTCGGACAGGGATAGGGGGTAAACTAGGACCCTTCCTAGTCTGCAATGTTTGAAATTAAATATTTCCCTCAACCTTGGAATCAAATGCCATAATTCACTACTAGTACAGTCACTGTTAGTCACACTGGATCTCCATCACCAACCTCTTCCAGTCATTTTGGAGATGGGTCAAAAACTTCTACAGGTTATGTTGGCAACCCGTACCTGGTCGCTGCTAGTCATGCTGGGGGCACCACTTTAGTCACCACAAGTTATATAAATTCCACATCTCCGACCTATGTGTACCATGTAGGAGATGACTCTCCCACCTTTTCCTGTCACATTGATAGTATGTCACCAACCATCTTGAACGACACTAGGGGCATTGAGAAGCCCATACACCTCAGACGTAAGCCTAAATTCCTTTGCAGGACTTGTGAAGGAAGTCATCTTACTTGTTTATGTCCAACCACGGCTAGGATACTAGAAGTGTGGGGCTCACCTAAGGGCCCTTCGGATTCTAAGGTGTCTGTGGTTTCTCCACACCTTGTTCCTCCAATTGACACGACAGTAACGTCGTTGCAATCCTCTCTTGATAACACCCCTGTTTTAGAGGGTGATGTATCCCCTATTCCTATTATATTGCATCCTCTTCAACCTAGAATTGAATAAGTGGTCGTACCAGTGAAATCTCTGGTCAATACTACTCTCTTTGCGGAGGGTTATGCATCCCTCAACCATGTCGTCAACATCCTGGATCTTGCACCTTATGAACGAAAGAGAGCTCTACTTTCCCCGAGTCCTCTCCCTCCAGGTTTTGAGGAGATCACCTTCGATTGGAACGGTCTTGTGGGGTATCCAATGCCCCCGCCTAAGTCTTTTCCTATAAGAGATATTATCCGATCTATCACAGAGACTATATACTATGTTACTGATTTATCCTCCTCGAATTGGAGAGCTTTGGGTTTTCCCAAGATTATGTCGGTTATCCATAATATATTAGCATTCTGCAGAAGTCTGGCATGGGATCCTTGGCTTCCCCCGTGACTTGCCACCTAGACTCTCCCAAATGAGTTTAATTTAAGCTATCTTTTGACTCGACTAAAAAGGGAAAAGATTGTCGAGTGATTTGTCCCTTTCACACTCGATTAAATTGGATTTGAAAGGTCATGAGTCTTAGTTAAGCTCTTTTCTGACTCGTTATCAAAAATGAAAAGATCTCCGAGTGAACTTGTCTTTTTCACACTCGTAAATTGGTTCCGAAGAGACATCTATTTGGCACAATTTTACCCCTTTTTCACACCAAGTAGACTAAAAGACATAAAAAAGAGCCTATAGCCCTTGCTTGCAGTATTGAGCCTATAGCCAGTTCTCGCTTTGAGTTATAACTGTTTTCCTCAGTAGTTTTGCATCCTCAACCAAACAAAGCCTTGTTTATATCCTTCCCCTTTTGATACCCTATACCTAGGAGGGAACATTCCCCCAAGTGTCCATATCCTGCATGCACTTCCCTGCAATGAGCATAGGCATTATCCACTACTGGAACTAGGTTTTCTTACTTGCAACACTCATTTCCTCCATAGCATTCATTTGTCTTGAAAAAACAAAAAAAGATGGGCGGGAAGGGAGTATTATATTATATCGGAAGTAATCATGCCACCTTTGAACATAGCACAAAGTTATTTGAGTCCATCTATCATCATAATTTTGGGATTAGCATGGCCTTAGGAAGCTGAGCTCGTTACAGAGTCTTCTTTACTGACTGGTTACTCTTCGAGTCCATATAGAGAATTTCATTGATGCCTCCTGCATTTTATGGTTTCATCATCAGGTCTATGTTGTCGGAATCCTACATATGTCTCATTCTCTTGTTCAAAGTAATTCTATCAACCTGTGTCGGCCACTCCTCAGAACTCTTGACTTTGCATGGCAGCCATACCCTCTGTTTGTCTCAGAATCACATGATATTGTAGTCATATCATGCATCCTGGCCCTACTTTCATCATTGGTAGGTAACCTTGAACCTAATAGTCGACATTTCATCATTGGTCATTGACTGAGTGGTTTCCCTTGTGTTTGACGACAATACATCTATTCACACATTATGATTCATGCAGTGTCTTGGATGCCTTTATCCTTATTGGTGGTTTCCTCACCTTTGTCAGTAATTTTTCATCATTGGCTTCTATTCAAAGGGTCTTTTTTCATGTACCACTTGCACTTGGAACACGCAAACAACGCACAAGGTCGTTGGTTTGTGAACATGTTCTTCATCCGATTTCCACTAAATCATGAAGCTCCTTATTTCTACATCCTATTGACTGATGAGAGATGCCTTAATGCTCTCCTTTCAGCGGGTCGCTTTCCATCAACTTCAATCTATCTATTATGGAAACGGGACCTAGAATCTTATGAGTACCTTGAGTCTTGCATTCATTAGTGGAAGTGTCTCTCGCCATCAACAGTTGGGAATACATCAATGTTTCCTGATCGATGGATTCTTCATGTGTTCGACACCAACTCCTTTCTTCACACTTGTAAGAATGTACTAAGTGACTTGATACCTACTTTTATTATCGGTAGGTTGTCTCGCATTTGTTAATGGTATACCTCAATGACCGATAATCAAATGATGTCTCATTGTGTTCTACCTCAACTCCTTTATTCACATGATGTATACTTGCACCTTTGGTGGATTGTGTAGAAGACTTGAAGACATCACTATGTGGCCACAATTTTCCTGAGTTGTTGCTTCCTTTTCATTGGACTAGTACCTATATGACTTTAGTGATCATGGGAGATCAGATTGTACTCCATGGTATACAAATATCCTCAACTTGGTTTTTTGAGACTGGATATACTAGGCCTTGTTCGTGACTATGACAACTTTTGGTATATAACTGCATTTGTATGTGCCTATTCATGGCCACAGACACTTGTTTGGTATATTTTCCACATGGATATGCAATACAATTTTTGGCAGCCATGTATGAAAATTTAGTATAGAATGTAATGAGCAACTGAGTTCGTCCATCTGGTCCCCTACCACTCCACTTCTAGGTTATTTATAATGTATTTTGGCCATCGCAGATACTCTTCCGACCTCACACATTAGGGGGCATCTGTTAGAGCAAGATTTGCCTCACCCTAAGAAATCTTGCAGAGGGGGCCTTATTCAATTTCCCTATCCACACTCACTTTCTCTGATTGATAAATCCAGAGACAAAAATACAGTTTTTTCCACTTGTACGCATCTTGCACCCTATACAACAAGCGTATACGCAGGTTGCTCCACTACAACCCATGAATATCAGGATTTGTGCCAGAAAATAAAAATTAAATGTCAGGTTTCAATGTCAGGACATGATATCTCTTATCCTTGGCCTTCCATATACTGGAAATGTTCTGAATCGGCCCTTCAGTTTCATTTTGAAGGCTATAAAGATCCCAATTTCAAGCTATGGAAAGAAGAAAGAATTAAACTTTGAGAGAAAAGTTACTCTTGAGAAATTATTACTTCATATTGAGTCTACATCCCTTTGTCCTTTAAGTTTGAACACAGTTTTCAGCCCCCAAGCTCTTCCCTTATTGATGGAGGACCTCATGGTCTCCCTTCTATGATCTTGCCTTTGGTAGAGGATTGAAGTAGTGGAGGCCCAGCTGGAAGGAACTTGGTTTTTCAGTTATGAACCATGCCGACATGAAAGTATGTAATATTTTCACTTATGCTGATCATTTATTAATAGAAATACTCTCTTCTCGTCCAATTGATATCCTGCAAATATATGAGTTATTATCCATGGGCATGTTTCTTTTGTATATTAATGGATTATGCTATCTAATGTGCTAACCTTTTACATTATCACTATATTCTTGCTTCACTTGTTTGTTCAGAAATTTTTGCAGGTATAAAGGTTTGGGTCAAAGTGCTCAATGGTGGACATGTTCAAACATTTGGATGAGTAGGTACTTTTCTTTTCTCTCTTGCAAATTAGTTTTTATAGCATATTTATGGGAAATAGTTGATTTCTACAGTCATACCTATCTGTTGTGGTTTACCTTAGCCACAGAGAGATTTTCCTCATAACATATGGATCTTTGAGAATGAGTCCTCGTTTGAGGTTAAGGAGATTGGGCTTGTCCAAGTGACTAAATCCCATTTCTTTTCTTTGCAAGTTCCACCCCACAGAAAGGATCTTTGAAGGTTTCAGACAAATTTCAGGATCGCTTTGGGAGAAACCATGGATGAAAACAAGTAAAGAGGCATGGATTGAAGGATATACTTGAGAAGGTCCAGTTGTCATGATGCATTGAGAATTCTGAAGGACCAATTAAAAAATTTCTTGTTCATTGGGGAGAGAAGTTCCTCCCATGATTAATTTCATCGTCTATTTTCAATGAGAAGGAACCGATATATTTTGATGGAAGACTTTTTGGAATCCAAGGATCTTGTAGATGTGAGCATGTACAACATATGTAGTGGGAAAGAAAAAAAACTAAGATTTGAGATATTGATAGTGGTACTTGACGAGTCCATGAAATATCAAAGGACATGTTGGATAGCCTTGGCTTCTCTAGTTGTATACTGAGCCATTAACATAGTTTCATCAACGAATTGTTGATGGGAGATGGGATTCTCCTCATCGTCAACACCCAAGACTTCATTTTATTTTCTACCACATTTGTTTTGATGGTTTTGCTAAGACGTTCATCCATCAAGATGAAGATGAAGGTTGATAGGGGATCACTTTGCTTAACACCACTGGAGGGGGAGAAAGTAGAAGAAGGGGAGTAGTTGACGATAATTGAAAAGTAAGCATGAAAGTTAAGGGAAAGTAATAATTTTATCTAGGAAGGGGAGAAGCCAAAGGCGCGAAGGGTATGATGAATGTCTTTCCAGCTTAGCTTGTCGAGGGATTTAGACATATCCAGTTTTAAGAGCATACCGAGGGTTTTGGAAATTTTTAGAGAGTGGATGACCATGTGGAAAGGATAACCCAATCCAAGATTTTCCTCCCCTCCACATAGTTGGTTTGTTTTAGAGAAATCAGAGAGGGAAGAAGAAGTTTTAGTTGATTGGTGATGAATTTAGTGATGATTATGTAGACCATGTTACAGAGGGAAATTAGGAGAAATTTGTTAGGGTTTTCCACCTTGTCTTCCTTCGGGATGAAGGTGAGGAAGGTTATATTTAGATCTAGGATAAAATTGGAGTGAAGGTGGGAGTCTTCTACTAAGGCCCATGTGTCCCAGTTTATGATGGGCCAACATGCTTGAAAGAATCCGAACTAAAGCCATTAGGACCCAACAATTTTCCTTTAAGCATGCCAAATAATGTTTTCTCAACTTCCTCTGGAGAGATGGGACACACGAAGGAATTTTTCTATGCCAATGAGGCTAGATGCAAGATGCATTGAGTAACATTTTGAATAGTTGACCTTCACTTTGTTGCTAGTTCAGTGAGTTGATCCTGAAAGAATTTGACTAACTCTTATTCTATGTCAGCATGTTATATCACACTGTTTCCCTGTCTATATTTTGAAGAGGTGATGTGATTGCGACACCTTCATTGAATGATAGATATGTGGAATAATTTTGTGTTTTTTTTCCCCTCTTTGAGAAAACAAATTCTAGATTTCTTTTTCCAGAGAAGTTCCTCTTGGTTTTATCATTCATTAAATTGAGATTGTATTTTCTTATCTTGATTATCAGTTGTTCTATGCAACCTTCACGTATGATGGCTTGTTGGACCTGTACCATCTGGGAGGCGATTTTTTTTTCCTTGAAAAATATTGCCAAATTTCTCTTTGTTCCATATTTCTAGTTTTTGTTTGATATGCTTCACTTTCTGGTGAAATATGTACATAGGTGATCATGAATAAAGGTTGCATTCTTCCCACTAGGATTTGATTTTTTTCTGGAAATTTGAATGGTTAAAAAAAAAACTTTCAAAGAGGAATGGTGGGATGAGAGGGTTTCCATAAAGGTCTAAATTTATCATGATTGGCTAGTGGTATAATCCCTCATAGGGAAGGATGGAGGCTGAATGATGGAATCTGACTATAAAAATATATTATGAGGCTAGAAATAGATCAATTCTTGAAGCCACCTGGTTTTGGCCACTTCTATAGTTGTTCTAGGTGTGAATGTCATTGATGGTTGAGGGATTGGATGGTATCAAGAAAGTATTGGGAGTCATGGTCGATCCTTCTTATGGCTCCTTTATTTTCATTAAGAGAGGTAATTATGTTGAAGTATCCACCAATAAGCCAATGATCATTATTGATGATGGGGTTGCAGTTGTTGAACGAAGTCAAGAAAATGAAGCTTGTCAGGGATAGAGTTGGGGCCATAAAAATTAGTGAGAAAGCGAGTTTGATAGGACCATACAAGATGGAAGGGAGATGTGAGGCTGGAAGGGAGTTGTGGGGAAGCTAGATAAGGGCAAGGCCCCTTGCTACTTCATGTGTATATAAGGCCATATCTTGGGGTCCCTGCTAGATGCAAGAGGAAATGGTTTGAAGAAGGACTTGGAGGCATTTAGTTTCTTGTATCATTACTATAAAGGGATTTTCCTGGAGGATTTTTTGACTGAGAAGCCCGTGCCTAGTTTTACCATTAATGCCTTTGATATTCCAAGAGATGACCTTCATGAGAAATGTGGGGGGTTGGGTAGGAACTTGTCTTTCATCAAGGTAAGGAGGCCTGAGGTAACCAGAAACTCTCCTAGATATTTAAGAAGTTGTTTGTTTCTTTTCCTACCTATTTTTCTTTCTCTTTAGGTTTTTTAGGTTGAGCAGAGGAAGAGGATTTAATTCCTGTAGAAGGAATAGAGAGCATACCTTTTGTTTTTGTTTCCGGGTTGCTAATAATTTTATTATAAACCAGCGAGTCCTTTAGAATCTGATCCTATTTCTTATTGATTGAATTCAAGTCTTGTTGTTAGTAGGAAGAAGAAATGGACTTTAGGTCGAGATCCCCAAGGTCAATTTCCTTGCCATCATACGCGTCAGGTTATTCTAGTGTTTCCTCCTACATGTCTTCTTCACCTTCATGATTGATTCTGGATTAGATTATCTTATTACCACTGATTGTGGATTATCTTAGCTTATTACCATTGATTTCCATTACTTGAATATGGATTACTACAAAACTAACTATGAGTACAACTTCCTGATATGAGTCTAATGTATCTGATTATGAACTACTGATTACACTGGTTTGAATCTCTCATTATGTAGTAGTTGGTGATATTACTTCCCATTATTTCCATAACATTCCGTACTGTGAATATCATCCTGGTATCAGAACAATGATCACTATAAGGAAGTAAGTCCATTGAATAGGGATACTACTAACCTATGCCATATTTGTCCAGTTATAGTTAAAGGTTGTTGTATGAGTTCTAACATAGGGTCATGAAGCAAATGACATGACGATTAACTACAAAGGGAAATATATAATAACAACTAAAGGAAATAGCTTAACCTGTAATACAAGGGGAATAGAGACATTCCATTACTATGATATCAGCAATACAAGAACAACTTAGCTTAAGGTTCAACAAGGTGATATCATGTTACCTATTTACCATAATCAATATGTATTGTGATATTAATCTTATATCTTATTAACTACATGGGATATCACTAGAAAGAAATGGCACTAAGTATCAACACTTGTATTACACTTGTATGTGATTCCAATGCTTATGTCATAAGCTATTACCCTTATTTTCACCTATCACCATTATCGAGTAGTGTGTATATTCTCCTTATTTCCGTAATCAACACTGTGGAATAGTGATAAGTAGTATGTGTTCATTACATATA
>ML800344.1:150187-168953 GCA_009831015.1 Picea engelmannii | reverse complement strand
ATAATAGCTTCCATTCTGGTCATAGGGGGGTTAGCACCAACCATAGGAGTATTAGGTGGGGGAGAACTCAGAGGAGAAGGAGTTCACGAAGGGGCTACTGGGAATGAGTTTCGGAGTGGAGTGGGAAACAAGAGAGGATTTAAGGAGAAGGCTAACGAACTCAAGTCAGCAGGTGCTTCTCTCTACACAGGAGTAGTAAAGATAGGAGCGGGGAGATCTTCTGTGGTCTCGACCCAACGCCAAGGTACAGTTTCAGGGGAGAGGGGAGTGACAAGGTCTCGTCCCTCCAGTGCCAGACCAAAAGAGGAAAACTCAACAGGAACACTCCCAAAATTTATGAAACGGGAAACTGCAGAAACAGGCCTGCTGGGAAGCCGAGGAGAAGAAAATGGAGTTTCTACAGAAAGAGATAGTGGATTACCTGGTTCAGCGGTGGAAGCTCCTTCTTCAGGGGCCCTTCCCCTTCTGAAAATTCATTCTAGATCTGTTTCAGGCGTAGCTAGAGACAGTTGTGGATGAGACCGCGTATGTCTGCCTCTGAAAGCCACAATTAATAGAGAAGGTTCTCCCCAATGGAGTTGCCAGGTGCACAGTAGCAATATCAATAGTTCTGATATCTGATGCACCTTCAGAATTAGCTAATCATTGTCGTTCAATCCCGGGGAAAATATTCAACTTCGTCCCTGGAAACGGCGCCAAAAATGTTAGCGTCGGAAGTCACTCCCGGATTGCTATCAGGAGTAGAGCCCGACGCCCATCAGTTTTATGTCACAGTTTGTTTATAGATGGGGTGACCAAATGGAAGCCATCTCAAAACGATATCATTCCAACTCCAAACTAGGCCAGACATACATAAGCGAGTGAGGTCTTTATAAACTCCAGACAGTGAGTTATAGTAAAGGGTGAGCAGGCGGAGGATTACATCAGAGGAAAGTGAAAGTATGTCATAAACAACAAGTTTCTAACAGATTGTGAGAGAAAACATCTGAAGGCAAGATCTTCTTACACCCAAATGCAGGAAACCAGTGAAGACAGTAATGCAACAACAAATCATTTGTCATAACATAATTGTGCTAATTCATGTGAAGCTTTCGATCATGAACCCTCTGGTATTAGACGAAAACATAGATGGAAAAGGAAAATTGTCTGTCATATAACAAGATATCTCATATACAGATGCATATCCAACAAACTAGAATGTATGTGAAACTTTACAGCAGGGAGCTCTGCTCTACCATCGATCCCTTACAAAATGGCAAAAATGCCTACATATACTCTTTCTTTCCTTTCGCCTGGCAGAGGCGTCTCAGGACTTTCAATGGATGTCATCTCCTCAATCAAATCTGTCCTCTGTTCCCCTATCATACACCTCTTTAATTCAGCATGGCTCATGCCAGGGTGTAGCTGAGCCCTTTGAATGTTGACTTGGCGTGTGCAGGTTCCTCTGGCGAGTTGAAGACTCAGCGTGGCCTTCCTGAAGAGAACCGGTACAGGGGACCCTCCCGGGTAGACTTTCAGCTGAGATCTCCATACTTCTGCAATAAATGAGTGATGTGAGTTTTGAACCATCTTTTCTTTTCTCCATTAATCTCTAGCCGGTACTAGGATTTAACCCGCATTAAATCGGTACCTGGGACCTCACCGTGTTTTCTTGCCTTCGGGATTGTTTTAAATCCCCTCTTCTGAGCCGAAGCGACTCCTTGGATTCCCTCAGGAATGACTGCTACAACAACCCGATCGACAGGTCCTTTCCAATCCCTTCACGTCCTCCAACACCTAACTGTGGCCACCCCCGGCTCTGTATCGGGGTTCAGGGTTTCGCGGTTCTTGCTGTCTAGAACTCCTTACCCCCCCCAATCCTCGATTTACGATGAGCTCCTTTCACACGCGAGCCCTCCTGTGTCCTTATCTCCTTCCAGTTAGACCATGGTCCAAGTGACCGCTACCATATGCCCTCGACCATACTCTCTATCCTGGTTTTGCGGTTTGAGATGTCAACGAGCACGCATCCTCTGGACTCGTGATTCCCTGAAACCCGATAGCTCATGGCCGTTGACCTGTCAATGGTCCGTTCCCCGCTGCGAAATCCTGCCACCTGTATTCCACTGGTTCCTGCGGTCCCACATGCTAACCGGCGGTTGCCGAGGTATCGCTTCTCGCGATCTCGCGACCCTGGATGCAAATCTTTGCAGCTCCAACTCACGACCCTCCGAGTTTGCGACATGCCGATGCACCTTCTGACACTTGTCTCCCACTATGGTCCTTAACTCCATTGGGAAATCGCGTATCGAGATATCGCGATTCCCGTTGTCATGTGCGCAGGACTTTCAGTTTCCCGATCCCCGACTCTGTGGGATCTCTCGCCACGTGTCCCGCCAAGATCAATGGCTAGGATCTCCGTCAGTATTTCGAGACTCGAAAGGTCTCAATTCTCTTACCTTTTGAAACCCCAATGACTCTAATATCCCGATAACTTCCTCGGGACTTCTCCTCTGCACACTAGGGCTTAACCCCGACGCAACTTCTCGATATCTAACGGCTGACGAGATTTCGTCGATCTCTTCTGTAAGATTCTGACCATCGATTTTTTTTAAGGATGGTTCCCGACTACTGAAGACAAAACTTTGCCCACTCGCTTGCTTTACTTGCTGCTACAAAATGGGATTTTATCGTGATATGCTCAGGTGCTTCCCGCGCAAACAACAGACCTGGGTATGCCTAGTCCCAAGACAAGAAATATCGCTAACACAAAGAATATAACACATACCCAAAATTCTCCCACTTGTTGTTTTCTTTGCATCCAGGGGTCCATGGGATTATATAGCCAAAACTCCAGGGCAACAATGCCCAATGTTACTCTACACTAGGAGAAATTTTTTGTGCTCACATACTTTGTCAATGAATCTACAACATTCTTCAAAGTGTCAACCTTTTCTAGCAACACCTTCTTTTCCTCAACCATGTCTCTCATAAAGTGATACTGAACATCAATATACTTTGTCTTCAAATGATAAGTTGGGTTCTTTTCCAGGAATATTTCACTCTGACTGTCACAATCTATTCTCACTGCTTGTTATACCAACCCAATACCTAAACACAATCTTTATAACCATACTGCTTCCTTGCTTGCATGAGTGGCTGCCATGTATTCAGCTTATGTAGTTGAGAGTGCCACTACAGCCTATCTTTTTCTCATCCAACTAATTTCTCCTCCAAATAGGTTAAACACATACCCACTTGTATATCTTCTGCGATCCATATCTCTAGCCCAGTTTGCATTAACAAATCCATGTATGTCCACTACTTTGTCCAATCCTGGTCTTCCTTGGTAGCACAATCCATAAATGGTAGTGCTACGAAGACACCTAAAGACCCTCTTTACTGTTGTCCAATGCTCCTTTCCTGGTTTTGACATATACCTGCTCAAAAATCCCACTACATGTGCAATGTTCGGTCTAGTACAGACCATTTCATACATCAAAATGCCAACTACACTATCATATAGAACATGGGACATGTCCTCTTCATCTTCCTGTGTCTTGGGACACTGATCTGCAGATAACTTTACACCTATAGGAATAAGAACCTTGATCGGTTTACTTGCATGCATATTAAACTTCTGCAATATTGTCTCAACATATTTTCTCTGATTCAACCAGAGTTTCCTGTTTGCACGATCTCTTTTAATCTCCCTTCCTAGAATGAAGTTAGCAGCACCAATATCATTCATGTCAAATTTGGAGGATAGCTGCGATTTTACCTCCTCGATAACATCCATGTTATTTCCTACCAACAACATGTCATTAGCATACAACACTACATAAATGAAGTGGTTACCAACCTGCTTGGAATATACACAATGATCATCTCTACTTCTTACAAATCCCAATCCAAGGATGTATGTGTCAAACTTTTGGTACCACATCCTAGGTGATTGCTTCAGACCATATAGTGACTTCTTTAACTCACATACCAACTCTTTCTTTCCCTTCACTATAAAGCCTTCTGGCTACTTAATGTAGATTTCTTCTTCTAGATCCCCATGTAGGAATGTTGTCTTCACATCCATCTGTTCCACTTCAAGATCAAAAGAAACAACAATAGATAAAAGAAATCTAATAGAAATTAACTTAGCAACAGGTCAAAAAATCTCACCAAAGTCAATTTCCTCTACCCAGGAATAACCTTTTGCTACTAACCAAGCTTTGGATTTCTCCACTTTACCTTGTGCATTAAAATTCTTCTTAAACAATCATTTTCTACCAACATATTTTCTTCCAAATGGAAAATCAACTATATCTCATGCCTCATTCTTATCCAAGGAATCCATTTCTTCAACCATGGTCTTCTTCTAGAGTTTACTATCCTCTGAATTCACTGCTTCCCTCATAGTTCTAGGATCATCATCAGTAATAGATAAAGAAAAATTGGAATGGAAATAAGGTGGACTATACCTTTATGGTTTCCTTTTATCTCTCACTAATCTCCTCAATACTGGGGTATGAGGTTCTTCTTCTTCTTCTACTACTTCCTCTTCCTTAGATGATTCAAATTTTGCATCATCCAAGTCAAGCTCTATTTTCTCAAGTTCATCTTGCGTTGGTAGGAATCCCTGTTTGGACACATATTTTACCTCTTTGAAAACAACATATCGACTGTAAACAATCTTCTTGGTTTATGGGTTCCAAAGATTTTAACTTTTCACACCATCTTTATAACCAATAAAGATACACTTTTCAGCCTTTTTATCCAGCTTACTCCTATTTTCCTTTGGAACATGTAGATAAGCATCACAACCAAACACTCTAAGATGTTGAAGAGAGGGTTTCTTTCCAGACCATACCTCGTGTGGATTTTTATCATCCAATGCTAATGAAGGTGTCCGATTGACCAGATAAAATGTTGTACCCACTACCTCCGCCCAAAATTCTTGTCCTAACCCGGCACCGCTGAGCATGCTCCTTGATTTTTCCATCAGTGTCCTGTTCATCCTTTCTGCAACTCCATTCTGTTGAGTAGTGTATGGAGTAGTATTCTGCCTTGCTATACCACACTTCTTACATAATTATTTGAATTCATTTCCGCAGAATTCTCCACCATTATTTGTTCTCGACACCTTTATTTTTTTCTCTGTCTGAGTTTCTACCAGAGCCTTATGCTCTTTAAATTTATCAAATACCTTAGATTTCTTTCTAAGAAAATAAATCTATGTGTTCCTTGAAAAATCATCTATGAATGAAACATAATACATAGATTTACCTAGGGATGGAATAGGAACTGGTCCAAACACATCACTGTGTATAAACTCTAAGATCCCCTTTTCTCTTGTAGCACCAGATGGGAATCTTACTCGATTCTGTTTACCATATATGCAATGTTCATAGAAATCAAAATAAAGATTGCAATTAGACATACCTTCAACCATACCTTTACCGTGTAGTGTTTGAAGGCCCTTTTCCCCAATATGCCCTAGTATTTGATGCCACAAAATGGTCTTGTTTTCTGGGATAGTATTGGTCTGGTCTGCTTCATTTCTCTACTTAGGGACAATAGAAATGTTACACCCATTAGTATAAGTGCTTCCCAACAACTTATACAGATTTACACACCAAACTCCCCTCATCAACACCATTGCTCCTCATACCATCTTGCAAGTGTTCTTTCCAAATATAGTATCCACTCCTGCATCATCCAACTTGCTTACATATATTAGGCTCCTGACAAGTTTTGGAATGTGCAGAACCCCAGGGAAAGTTCTAATCCTTCCATATTTTAGAAACAACTTAACCCTTCCACGTCCCATGATTTTGGTAGTTGATTCATCTCCTAGGAATAGATCACCACCATCATATTTTTCATATTTAGAGAACCACTCCCTGTGAGGAGTCATATGGTATGATGCACCTACGTCGATCAACCATACATAATGGTATGCATGTGTACCTATAGATTCCAGGTAAACATCGCCTCCTTCTCCAGTGGATGTTTTCGTCTCTGTGGAAGAGGTACTATCAGATCCCTTTGGTTTTTCAACCTTCTTAGACTTGCAATCTTTCTTATAATTTTACCACACTTCCAGCATTTCCTCAAAGATTTTCCTAGAGACTTAGATCTACCTATGGATTTAGATCTCCCCTCCCCAAAGACTTACTAGGATTCCTGTCTTGGGTATGACCTCTTACAAATAAAGTATCTATGCTATGACCATCCATGCTTTTCCACCTCATCTCTTCAGATAACAAGGATGAAACTACATCCTCATACTTCAATGTAGATTGAGTGGTACTACCTATTGCTACAACCATATTATCCAAAGAGTTTGGAAAATAAAATAACAAAGTAATACACTTATCTTCTTCTGCAATCGTAATATTAATAGAGATAAGTTGACTTACCAGAGTATTAAACGAATTTAGATGTTCTGTCACAGAATATCTATCTTCCATCCTAAGATGATACAGTTTCTTTCGAAGAAACAACTTGTTTACCAGAGACTTTGATTGATACAAATTCCCCAACTTATCGCATAGTTCCTTGGCTGTAGATTCTCCTGAGACATTCAACAACACTGAATCTTCTAGGAAGAGTCGAATAGTACTCCTTGCTCTTCTGTCTAACTTCTCCCAATCTTCCTTCGACATACGAGTAGGTGGTGTACTGGTAGTTTGTGTACTAGTAGGTTGTGTACTAGTAGCATGTGTGCTAGTAGACGGTGTACCAGTAGGTTGTGTACCAGGATCCATAGTGATCCATTGTTCTTTGTCTATAAGAAGGTCCTCCATATTCATCTTCCATAGCTCAAAGTTTTTACTGTTGAACTTCTCTATCTCGATTCTAGAAGAGCTTTCCATTACTCTTTCTGCACTCAAATCACCACTTCAAAAGCTCCCACTAAACCCAGGTTTACCACAGACCCAAGATAAACTTGATCTATCAAGACCAAGCCAAACCCTCAACAACAAAGGCATCCCTCTGAAGCCAAAAATGAGCTCTGATACCACATATAAGTTTCAAACCTGTGAAGTAAATCAATGCATATATATTCTTAAGAAAAATAGAATTTAATCAATGGCTCATACACAGAGTACACCGAGATTTTATATCGAAAACCCGCAACTGGGAAAACCTTTCTTATATTCATTATATCGAATTTCACCATTCACCATACAATATATACAATGTTTTTAGGTATTTTGTAGATACCAAAACCCTAATCCCTTAATCCAGGATTAATTTAGAAAACTGCTAAAAATAGAAAAAACCACCCCCAAACAAATTCGGGCCACTACCCTGAAACCTGTCATCTCCGGGATAACACCCAGTGCCGAACACTGGGCGTAACTAGAGGGGGCATACCTGCCCCCCCCAGGGACCCCCCTAGGAAAGCGCCCAGAGCACACGACACACAGAGCATTGCTAAAGGGATCGTCAGACGCAATTGTCAAATCTGACGTGCCCACACACACACATGCAAATAATATAACACATACCCAACAATTTTTATGGCTGCGGAATGGGAATATGCAAAGAATCGTTGGTTTATCCATTCTTCAGGTGTGAGTGAAAACATGGATGGAGGAGACAACATGCAAATAATAAGGAACTCTCATATCTTCCCTACATTATACCCAACTGTAAGCTTAATTCCAATTTTCTGTCAGATTTATAGATCCTATTTCTATTTCTAAATAGATTTTGGCTTGACAAGTTCTGTAATTTTTTCATGATTCTACAAGTTATTTGTGCCTGTAGGCACATTAAATGCCTCTTGAACTGATGCCTTATATCCTTCAGCAACTTCAGAAGTACACTGTGGTAACTTAATCTATTCAGAACAGTTCAGCTGTAAGTACTTTCACCATAACCATCTAGTTGGATGTCTATAATTTCTAATTTCTAAATTTTATTTATGGGCTTTGAAGGCCTAAAGCTGCAGGACATTTTTKGGATATCCGTAGATAATTTTGGTATTGATTGGTTTCAGCATGTGAGTGAGWTGTATGTGGTGTGGGAACATGTGTAAAACATCCTCATGGYAGTCATACTCGCCGTTGCCACCAAGGCTACCAAAATATCATGAATTCGAYGATAGGTTATTGTGTTACAAAATGTAATTTACTCTTCCCCTAACCTCAATTTAGATTTACTGTGTATGAGTTTTTTTTTATGTGAGTTTTCTAGATTGGACGTTTCAAAAATCACAAAGTCAATCTAGAAAATRCACTYGCTATTATGACAAACTGACACAATCAATCTAGAAAATACACTCTCGATTATGACTAACTAACTGTGAAACTCTGAAGAAATTAAACTATTTTTAATTGATTGATTACAGTTAATTAAATTTACAGATATTTAAAKAAATTTACCCACAGCTCCAAGACTAGACAGTAGCYCCAAGACCCACCCGCAGCTCCGACCACCTTTCCGCAGCCGACCAACCGCGCCAACACTCACACTAACACAACCACACCAACACTCACACTAACACTATAAACTRTCCCCAACACTCACTCTAACACTATCAATTATCGCCAAGAACTCAGAAAACCCATAATAGTCGCGATGTGCGGGTAATATATAAACCTTTTTTCAGCCGAAAGGTCCTTTTAGCCGAAAATATATTTCAGCCAAAAAAATTCTTTTGACCGAAATAACTTTTTGGCCGGAACAACTTTCAGCCAAAAAGATGTTACTGAATGAAAAAAATCCGTCTAGCTAAAATTGTACATGAAAATCGAGGGCATTGTCACAGTACCATTCGATTTGAAGTTCAAAGGTTCGAACGAAACATATTTCAGCCAAAAAAATAGAACTTTTTGTCGAAAAAAATATTAGTTCGGCCAAAAAAAAGTGTTTCGGAATTTTGGATATCAGATTCTCACAAAAGTGTTACCCACCTTCATGAATTTACCCATTAACTAAAATAAAATAAAACTAAAAAAGAAAAATCTAATAGTGATCTCGATTATAAATAGTATATGAATCAAAGTAAAATAAACAATGTTCTAAGATATATATCTTCAAAACAAATATTTAATTAAATTAACTAAAAATGAATTATTAAACCTGATTAAATAATTAACACAGACTTATAATTCCAAGAGTAATTCACATACATATTAAAAACTAAAATAATGTGTCAAATAAGAAATTAAATTGATTTAATTTATCAATAGTAATTAACTAAATCAACTTGTATCATCAACACATAATCCAGATAAAACTTTGATTTCAAAAAATAAACCACTCGAATACCAGTAATAGTACCAAATATCAGTTTCTTGTATTAATATTCAAAGTCATAAAGATTTTCATAATAATGTATCAAAACCAAAAATTGTACAACAATGTATAAGCTATGTTTTCTATCCAAAAAACTGAACACTCCCCTTCATTGTATTTCCTTCACTGTTTTTATATTGAAGGAATTCAAAAATGGAAATTGACTTCCATAACCATAAACAATTATACATTTAGAATGGGAAAATAACAAAATTGTTTAATTCCCCAAACTAAATCAACTAAGTATATAAAAATAAAAACAACTAATTGTTCAATGTATGGAAACTAATTTTATTATTTCCCTCATTTTCTAGGACGTTCTTTTTACACTTGTAAAAACAAAAGAAAAGAAAAACATAAATTAATAAAATATAAAAATGAAATTTTGTAACTACTATTTTATTAACTAAAATTAATGAAAATTGCAAACTAAACTAAAAAATGCTAAACTCATACCAATAACCGAAGTATTTTAACACTGAGAATTATTGGAAATTATCTTGAAATCAAAATTAATGAAAATATTAACTCTTTGAGAGTTAAAATTAACTGCATCTTTCCTTTTATCTTCTTTGATCCATGAAACCTGTCTTGTTTGGATATTGATCAAAGCTCTATTATATGATCTAAGGAGTTGATTTTCTAATTCCAAATCAATTATATTATCATGTAACACTCGAACCACTGAATAATATTTATCTTTCCAGAAAGAAACCTTTAGATTGGGAACGATTTCAGTTCTTTCCTTTTCCTTTTCTTTATAAATATTTTCAATTGGTTCCTGTGAAGAAACGTGTTTTGGGGAAACATGTTATGGGTAAGAGACTTCCTAATTCATAACCAGCTCTTCATAATCAACCTGTATAGGAGAACTAATTTTTGAGGTTTTCCTATATTTATTTCTGAGCATTCTTGAAATTTTTGTTCCTTGCCTTTTGTTCATAAAATCAACAAGATTAATGGAATCATCATTTTTTTTGGTAACAGGTGGGTTGCATTTAGATGAAAGTGAGGAAAATACAGTTTTCTTGGAAGCTTTAGAAGAATCTCAGGGTACTTCATTGAAAACACACGATTCCAGGCTAAGGTTAAATTTGACAGTTTGACTGTGAGTAACCCTCCTGGTGTTTTGCAGAGGAGAAGAAGCATGAGGGTAAGGCATAAATAAATATTCTACAAGGTCTGGGGATTCTTTCTGAGAAATATGAAACTGTGAATATGCTTCAGAATTAACCTAAAAGTGATTTCTCTTCATGAATTTATCCCAAGAATCGCCATTTTGTTGTAACTGAAATTTGATCAGATTTTTCACTAAATCATGATTAAAAACATTTCTTTCTAAATTGATACTCTCTCTCTGATAGAAATGTGCCATTTTAGATAGGCTTTTAAGAAATAACCCATGAATGTTCAACTCATAATCCATGAAGACCGTTAAAATATGAAAGTGATAAATAAAGAGAATGTTATATATTCCCTCACATGTGATAAACCCCTTAATAACTGCTAACATGAAATGCCATTTTTCTTTGATTGAGGATATGAGAATACCATTATAATCATATTTTCATTCAGGAGAAACCATAATTTTTTACCAAGGAATCTCCTTCACCCTTTTGGTTTTAGACCAACATTCTCCTTTCAATGACAATTTAGTAGCTCTCGATATTATTTCTTCATCAAGTTGTAATTGTATATCCCCAATTTTGGCATGTTCACCATTAAAAGTTCGTGAAAAACATTTGGTGACCTGCTCGTTATGACCATTAAACATGTGCAAAAAAATTATCCATCTAACCTTCTCAAAGTTTGGAAAATAATCTTTCTAGGATTCAATAATATCAACAGTGGGTTCTACCTTGGAAATAATTCCCATGTTAACAATAGTTTACCACACTACAGTTCGGAAAACCATCATTAACAGGCCCTTGCTTGAAAATGAATGAAGATAGGGTTTCAATTCTTAAAGAAAAACCTTATTTCAAGGAAGAAACAAAATATGTATTAACTCGTGAATATGGAGATACAATTGAACAATACATGTGGATGCGAACAATGCACTTCAAGAAAAGGAGTATTGTTTGTATGCAGGTTGAAAGGACCCTGAATTAATACCTCATTACTTCAGTTAAATTTATGATGTCTGGATAACATACCACAACAAAATATTAAAAAACTGATTATAGATCATGAAAATCAAAGCTATGACAGTCCAAGTAGGATTTCAATAGATTAAAATCGATTATGGTTTAGAGTGTTGTTTTTTTTTAAATTGACAAAAAAATAAAAAAAACTTTAGCTTGTCAAATATTGTATCTCTTTGAAATGAGGAAGAAATCATAAGGAATATGTGAGATAAAAAAATTTAAAAACCAAAATTTTAATCAAAACCTTTATCATCCGAAAAAAAATTTTCCTTAATGATTGAATGAAACTCAAAGAGATTAGAAGAATGTCCAAAATTGTCAAAACTGGAAACATTATTTAGGTAAAATAAAATTTGATTTTTTGAAAAATGAAAAAAGAAGGGTCCCAAATCTTTATTTATAATACAAAATTTGGGAGGTCGCTGTATTCTACAACAAATGGTGACACACTCTTGAAACCAACTATCTCTATATATAAGACAAAGAATAATATATCAGATCGCAAGAAATACGATAAGAAAATAAAATAGTACTAGTACTCTTTAACTCTATCTCATTGGAGGGGATTAGGAGAATTTATTAATATTATGATTGTGAAATGAATCTTTTTATTTGACTAATAAATAAAGCCTCATCACTATGTCAGAATAATGTGTTTTTAACTCATTGTACTCGGTATTGCTTCACTGCCAGCAGGCCTATTCAGTACCCCGATGAAGTTACCTTAATATCATATAATCATGTACCCGCTGCCAGCATGCCTATTCAGTATCCTGATGGGTTAACATATATTTCCCACATTCTCATTTTTGCTTATTTAAAATTTCAACTTTTATCTTTAATTTATGACTTACTGGTTGCATTTGAGCAGTGTCGAGAATAGAGCAGGGGTGATCTATAGAGAGTTATTTATTTATTTCTGAATCATGAAATGAGAACTAAAATTTTCTTCTTATGATATAATATTTCCCAATCAATCAATTTATTTTAAGGGACATAATACTACTCCAAAGAGACTTTGTTGAAGAGCATTTTAATTTTTTTTCAATTCTTTATAGAGATAAACTAGTCATAAAATTTATCCTTTGTTTTTTTCTTTAAAGAACTTTTGTTATTTTAAACAATCTAAATTATCTTCTCTCTTTACCAAAAATAATTTCAAATACCACTGATTAACAAATGTATGCAATTATTATATCAGATCAACAACAAAAAATAATGAAAAACAAAATGAAAGGAAGAAAATCAGAAAGATTCTTATACAAAAATTTTACAGCTATTTTTCAAGGATTAAAATATCTTTTTAGGAAAAATATTTTTTGAAGATTAACCCATTTACAGGAAAAGACTCTTCTATACCTTCAAGAGTTTGCAAAATAAAAGTAGATGGACCAAATTTTCTGAGCAACCTGGAAAATACCTAACCACACCTTTTGGAACTTCGAATGTTTACCTTCTCTTCATGGGATTTATCCCATTTCAAAACTAGGTCACCAACTTCAAAATATTTGTTACATACAACTCTATTATCAAACCACTTTTTAATGATCATCTGATGGTTAGAAAAATTATTCTTATCTTTATCCCTCACTTCCTCTAGTTTGAAATTCTGATTTGTATGATATTAAATACTAGAGAAAGGTTGTTCATCAATAGACTATACTAAAGCTAAGGATGGTATAGAAATATTTGGTGGAAGAATAACTTCTTTACCATAAACTAAAAAGTAAGGGGAAGTACCCAATGATGCCTTATAAATAATTCGATCTTCCCACAATGCATAGATCAAAGACTTGTGTCAATTTTTATGGTTATCACTGATGGTTTTCTTAATAATTCTTAAAAGATTTTTATTTGTTGATTCAACTAAACTGTTACCCCGAGGATAATAATTATCTGAATGTTTTATTTTAATGCCCTTCTGAAGTGTAAAATATGTAAGTGATAGAGCATAAGAATAAGATGCATTATCAAAAACTAATGTGCTTAGAAGACCAAATCTTGTAATAATAAGTTGATCTAAAAATGATATTACATGATCAGTTGAAACTGATTTCAAAGGAATGGATTTCACCCACTTTGTAAAATAATTGGTGGTTATAAGAATATACCTATGTTGACTGGAGGAATTAGGAGACATTTCACCAATAATATCGAGTCCTGATTGTTCAAATGGGTCAATAATGACTGGCTGCAGAGGTAGTGTTGATTTATTTTCTCGTCCAGTTGTAGTTTGACAGTTTTTACACTTTAGAACATATGCATGAGAATCCTTAAATAACGTTGGCCAATAATAACCTACATGTAAAATTTTGTGTGTAGTTGTATATCACCTCTTTAATGACCCCCTGTAGGTCCACCATGCAAGTCAAATAAAACTTTATCAGCTTCTTGTTTTTCTAAACATCGAAGTAATATTGAATCATAATTATTTATGAAAAGAACGTTATTAATAAGTTGATATTGTGTGGATTTCAAATTAAGATAATAAATTAAATCTGAATACTATGAACCAGGAATATCCGAAGTAACACATACATGTTGTATATCTTCAATAATATTTACCTTTTCCACATTTTTAGATGTAGTATCAATGGTTTCAGTTAATAACTTGCATAAACCTTGACCTCAAATGATATTTGTAGGTTTTATCTCTAAATCATATTTTTGTAATGTTGTTACCCAATTTCCTCTCTTATCCACTAAGTCTTTCTGAATGAGTAGAATTCTGACTAAAGGATGTGGAACTATTACCTTGGTATGAGATTTGATAAGGAAAGGTTTGAAATGTTTAATGGATTTGAAAACTGCATAAACTTGTTTTTCAACATTAGAATAATTTAATTTTTCTCCTTGCAATGTTGAACTTTCGAAAGAAATAGGTACTTTTATGTTTTGATCGTTTTTTTATAACATACATGCATAATATCTTTTAGATGAAAAAGTATAAAGAATAAATTCCTTATCATAGTTAGGAGTGAGTAAAGAAGGTGCTTGAATGATGACTTGCTTTATAGAATTAAAAGCATCTTTTTCAATTGTATTCCAATTGAATAATATGTCTTATTTTATCATATGTGGAAAAGGTAAGACTGTTTCTGTGAAATATGGGATAAAACGCTTCACAAAATTGATTTGTCCCAGGAAAGATTGCGTAGATGTTTTACTATGAGGCAAAGGAATTTGAGAAATAATTTTAACTGTACAATGATCAATTGAAATTCCCTCTTTGGAAACTATAAATCCCAAAAGTTTACCTTCTTGAAGAGCAAAAAATGATTTCTTAGGATTTAAAGAAATTCCATACTTTTGACATCGTTCGAAAACTTGTTTAAGATGAGAAATATGATCTAAATGTTTCTTAGAATAAAGTGTAATATCATCTAGATAAGAAACAACATATTTCTTCATTAAACCACGAAAAGA
The DNA here is from genome assembly GCA_009831015.1 of Picea engelmannii. Taxonomy (NCBI): domain Eukaryota; kingdom Viridiplantae; phylum Streptophyta; class Pinopsida; order Pinales; family Pinaceae; genus Picea; species Picea engelmannii. The sequence continues at coordinate 154,095 of ML800344.1, read as the reverse complement.
AGTATCCATAGCTCGTTGGAAAGTTGTTCCTACATTAATTAAAACAAACGGAATATTACTTCTACTGCATTATACTCCCATTATTGCTTCTATTTTGAACATGACTTGTGGTGGAAGTAATATTGTTTGACATAGAAGTTATTTGTTTTTGTTGATGCATTAAGTGGATGAAGTATGGAATTTTGTGATTAGGATGACAATAAGGCATCCTTGCAACTTGGTATTTACTTTGTATACTTGTATATTTTTCTTGATTAACTTTTGGAATTGAGTCTTCTTCATACCCCTGGATTGTTTCTTCTTCGACGTTTGAAAATTTCTTTACATCTGTTGGATTTGCCTCCTTTTTAGTTGTAAGGTTGTTTGGGTCTGTCATTGTTTCCTTATCGACTAATGATGTTTTGCGATCTAGATTTTCCTGTAAAGTCTTCTTATCATGCTTCAACTTTTTAATTTGAGTTAATAATCTTGATTATTTCATCTTAATCGTAAAATTTCTTCCTTATTTTTTTGACCTATTGTCTTTTTTTTATTCTAGATTCTCCTTTCTTTCATCCTTTAAGATTTTAATTTGTTCAAGTAACTTTTGGTTAAGGTTCCTTAGGAAAGTAATTCCTTCCTCCTTTTCGGTTGATTTCTCCTTGAGAGCTTGATTTTCTTATTCTGAATTTGTATTCCCTTGCTTCTTGTCTTTTGACTTCTTGATTTTAACTAGTAAATTTTGATTATGATTTTTTAATCGTAATATTTCTTCATCTTGTTCTAGTAAGTCTTGGTCCATTTTTTGTCTTTCGTTATTTAGTTCTTCATTTTGTGCAATGAGTTCCCAAATACGCTCTTTGAAGTAATGCTTATTTTTCTCTGTTAACCCCTTAAAATATTTTTCCTTCTTAATTTCAAACTGTAATTTTTTATTGCTCACTTTATAATGTCCTAGTTCTCCTTCCAATATTCATGATTGTATTTCTTAATTATCTTGATATTATTCCATAATAAATGACTTTTAAATGTTTCTTCAATCCTTTTTAGAAAAATTCCTTTTCCTTACACTCCTTTCACTTTATAAATAAATATCTTATATAAAATACTCTTTTTAATATCTTTTTCACCTTATAATTACACCTTAATAATAAAGTATAAAAGTAATTTTCCTTTTAATATTTGTATAAAAAGTGCTTTCTCTTTAATATTTGAAATATCCTTTTTGTTCACTTTTTTTAAAAGTAATTTTACTTTTTCCCCGGATGGGGTGCCAGTGCGGACCAGGTGTCAACAAGAAAGGACAGGAGGTGGCCAACATGGAGATAGGCACATGACCGGCGTGTGCCACACCCTCTCGCCCCCTTAATACATTTAAACCAACTTTGTGCGAGCCAAGGTGCCATTACTCTTAGTGTGCCTCGCCCAAGCTATATGTCTTGTCGATGGCTTAGATTCATGAACCGGAATTTACTCAAGTCATGCACGCTTGCCTCTTTCAGCATTCTTGGCACCATGATTTCCATCAGATGCGTTCGCAGTTGTTTTCTTCCTTGGCTGAGACCTCCTACGATTTTCATGACTCCCAGCTGCTCCTATGATACCTCAGCTTCCTCTCAGAGCTTGCAAGTCCCCTTACTATCTCAGAAATGTCGAGACAAAGGGGGAAATCCAAGCACGACTTGACCTGGCATCCCATCTAACAACGTGTGGTTCTTCGACCCCCGCCTACACCATCTCCCAACTTGTCACCTTCATCACCTTCCTCGCCCTCATCTCCATTGCAGTCTGGTAAAATCCTTAGCGGTCTCCCACCCCTCTCCTCTCCCTTCGCAATCTGGCTTGAGTGGTTCACTATCTCAGGCAATTCTCTTGGTTTCAACCCAGGACCCCTATCTGATTTGGCTTCCACCTCGCAGCCACTTCCTACAGTTCCACCCAACTCGTCGGTGAATGCACCAGCCCAGCCATGGATCACCACCATCCAACCATACCTTGGACCGTAAACATATATCCATGGACCACCACTAGAGCCTCACTCCTTCACAGACTCAGCACCAGGCTCACAATTGCAAGACATCCTTGCAATTCTGCAAGACATGGTCTTTGAATTACGACAGGGCCTGGATGACCTGCAATTCTGGATGGAGATCCTGGACGGGAAGAAAACCATGCTCCTACAACTGCTCTCATCACTGCATGGGGAATGTTATTCAACAATGGGAGATGACGACACCACGGGGTTTGGAGGTGAATATGACATAGGGGTGGGAGGTGGAGATGCCACAGGGGCATCCTTGCACGAGACCATCGAGGAGGAAGGGTCATTGGTCGAAGAGGAAGTAGCGCCAACCACAGACCCAACGACCATCGCGAACTCCCTGTACACGTGTCCATGCTATGATCCCACCACATGACTTGCACAAGTGTCTTCATGCTTGGTTAGAAAGGTGTTTGAATTTTATTTTTCCTAATTGGATATATGGTCATATTTTGTATGTTGGTTTTATGTCGGGGTTAGCTGAAAGGTCGATTAGGTCTCCCACAAGGGACTGGATTTTTTATGTTTAAGTCCCTGTAACTTTTATGATTGGTACCGTAAGATAATGGGCTTTACTTTGACTGGCTGGACGAATTGGTTTCCCTCCGGGGCATTTCAGTTCTTACAGTTAGGAACACATGATGATACTGTAATTTTTTATTTTTGAAGGATTTTTATACAAATCTAACTTACAAAAAAAAAAGCAATTTTACTTTTTCATCAAATAATATGTATTTGATTTCTTTATATCTCCATAAATAATCCAATATAATCCTTCTTTACTTTTTTATACTTTTGACTTGTATGTCATAAAATTAATTAGGATCTGTTCTTTTAATTGCTTATTGCTTTAATATTTGAAAAGTCATAGCCTTAGATTGAAAACCCATGATTTTTATTTTTATTTTATTTAAATATTCACCTTGTGGAAATTGGTCGACGAAATGTAAGGATGGTGGTTGGAGTAGCCACTTCCGTGGTAGGGGATCATATAATGATGGTAGGATTTAACGATAGAGTATGGATAGATAACGACCTTGATAATCTGGTTTTATTTTTCAATAACAACAAGCCTCGATTTAATTAGATAGTGATCCCATTTTCTCTTCGTTATGCCCACGGTGCGCTACAACATTCACACCCTTCAACTAGTGCAATCGTTGGTGTTAATTAAATGTTTTTGTACGGGTTTCGTGTGGTGGATGTTGCGTACCCTTACGACAACACAGACGTGATATATTTGATGGCTTGGCTATGAGGGAAAATGCCAATTGGATGGTTTATTCATGTCCACAAATGTCTCTTGTTGTTATGAGAATTATCTTCTTTCCTAAAACTGCAGCTTCTTAAAATGGTGGTTGTCCTTACAATGTTTTCTTCCATTTTTTTGGTTTGAATCTTCCTTTTGGCAACTTCAATAATGCCCACGATTGGGATGGTGGTCATATATCATAGATACTATTGGATTCCATATTTCAGATAATAATTTAATTCAATATTAATTCTAGATTTATTTTGTTTTAGACATGGATATCTGATCGACTCGATATTTTGTTCAAGAACAAATTGATATTTTGATACTTTAATTTCTTTGTAGCACCGTATTTCTCTCTTCAAATTTTCTTGCAACGGAGTAACTCTTTCTCCAATAGGATTCTAAATTTTTAATATCCTAATGGGCAGTTTCGAGAATTAGAGAAATATGAAAACTTGCAATAATTTTTTTTTTCAAATACCAAATGTGGTTGGGTTTACAACAGTGATTTTATGTGAAATAATTTTTTTTTTCTTCAATGGAATTTGATTTTTTATTTTTTTGTTTCTTATCGAATATGCAATGGAATTATTAACTTTAAATGGCCAAGGGCCAAGTCTTGTTCAAATACCT